>BLSH010438267.1:1089589-1103926 GCA_018402905.1 Glandirana rugosa
TGTGACCCCTTGAGGAAACTCGACGGGAACCACACGATCCAGGGACCCACGCCACCCATCATCGTCCGCATGACAGATCCCCTGCTAGCGAAGCGAAAACGTTGGACGAAGGAGAAAACGACACGCTGGGGGTGATCACAACTCGCTTGGGTCTGATATTGCAAGCCCAGGCATGGCTTGAAAGCCCACAGGCCCCGTCCCTGGGCCTGTAAAGTTTTTAGCAAGCCCAAGCCAGGTCCAAAGACGATAAAATGAGGTGCACAACTCTTCGACGTCCCGTCGGTTAGTTGTTCGCAAAGTGACCAACCATGCCATTAGTAGGCATGGCTGTGATGGCTTCTAAGGGCAAACCAGTGAAACGCTTGTTGATTGGCTGCCCTGCAGCTTCTCAACACGTGGAGTAAAATAGCAGAAACCTGGACCGAACCCGAACGATTTTTGAAATGTCCGGGTCCCTGCCCCGGACACCCGAAAGTTCGGTACGGACCCGAACGTTATAGTCTGGGTTCGCTCAACACTAGTGGGGGTCGCACAGCAAAAGAGGAAGCAGGTTGCAAAAGCGAAGCGATCGTCCCCTAGACAGTACGCCTGCTACTACCCACCGCACCCAGGGACCTAGCACACCAAGGGCAGCTCAAAGGAGTTCCCCAGTGTGGCAGTTCTTCAGACAATGTGCTGATGACAAGACACGGCTGGTTTGCACGCTGAAATGAGGCATAAATATTCTAAACCTGAGCACAACCTGCATGACCAGGCATCTACATGCAAAGCACAAGCTGCAGTGGAATAAGCACCTCAAAATCCAAGAAAGGTCTCGGCTCCTCCTGCTTCCTTTTCTGCTGCTGCCTCTGCCTCTTCTTCTGCCTTTACAGTGCCAGTGTCATCTGCTACCCAGCAAACAGACGATTTGACAGCAATGCCACCATGTCCGCCATCGTCTACAAGCATTTCCACACCATGGTCCCATGGAAGCTTACAGCTGTCCATCTCCCAAACACTGGAGAGAAAGAGGAAACATCCCCCTACCCACTCGCGATCCCTGGCCCTGAATGCCAGCATTTCAAAATTCCTGGTCTTTGAAATGCTGTCATTCCGTCTGGTGGACACGGACAGTTTTAAAAACCTGATGGTGGTGGCTGTCCCACAGTACGTGGGTTTGCCACTACTTTTCCAGGCGAGCTATCCCTTCCCTGCACAAACAAGTCAGGGACAAGATCAAGTGTGCACTGCGCAACGCCATCTGTGGCAAGGTCCACATAACCACTGATACGTGGACCAGTAAGCATGGGCAGGGATGCTATATCTCGCTAACTGCACACTGGGCAAATGTAGTGGCGGGTGGGCCTGAGGCGGATAGCAGTGTGGCACATGTCTTTTTGACTCCTGTTGCCTCCTCCTCCTACTCCGCTTCCTCCTCATCTGGTCAGAGTAACACCTTCACCACCAACTTCATCACATCCAGGGGGAAACGACAGAGGGCTGTTTTAAAACTGATATGTTTGGGGGATAAACCCACACTGCGCAGGAGCTGTGGAAGGGCATTGAGCGACAGACAGATAAGTGGTTGTTGCCACTGAGCCTCAAGCCCGGCCTGGTGGTGTGTAATAATGGGCAAAATCTCTTAGCAGCTCTGGGCCTCACCAGTTTGACGCACATCCCTTGCCTGGTTCATGTGCTGAATTTGGTGGTGCAGAGATTTTTAAAAAACTACTCGGATATGTCAAAGCTGCTGCAGAAAATGCTGTGCGCGCTTTCTGCGTTCTCACCCTGATGCTGTTCGCCTGTCTGCGCTGCAGCGGAACTTCGGCCTTCCCGGTCACCGCCTCCTATGCGACATGCCCACAAGGTGGAACTCAACCTTGCACATGCTGGAGAGACTGTGCGAGCAGCAGCAGGCAATAGTGGAGTTTCAACTGCAGCACGCACTGGTCAGTCGCTCTGCGGAACAGCACCACTTCACCCCCAAAGAGTGGGCCTCCATGTGAGACTTGTGTACCATATTGCGGTGTTTCGAGTACTCCACCAACATGGCCAGTGCCGATGACACTGTTCTCAGCGTTACTATCCCACTTCTATGTCTCCTTGAAAAAACACTTTGAGCGATGATGGAAGAGGATGTGGCACAGAAGGAAGAGGAGGAGGAAGAGGAGTCTTTTCCGCGGTTATCAGGCCAGTCATTCACAAGTGGCTCGGAGGGTGGGTTCCTGCAACAGCATAGGCCAGTTTAAAAATTTTCAAGCCAGGGCACAGTTCTGGAGGATGAGGAGGATGAGGATGATGATGAGGAGCAGGAGGAACCGTGTTCACAGCAGGGTGGCACCCAACGCAGCTTGTGGGCATCACTGGAGTGTGGCTGGGGGGATACGGTAGACACAGATGATACACCTCCCACAGAGGACAGCTTGTATTTGCCTCTGGGCAGCCTGGCTCACATTAGCGACTACATGCTGCAGTGCCTGCACAATGACAGCCGAGTTGCCCACATTGTAACTTGTGCTGATTACTGTGTGGCCACCCTGCTGGATCCCCGTTACAAGGACAACGTGCCGTCCTTAATTCCCTCACTGGAGCGTGATCGGAAGATGCACGACTACCAGCGCACGCTGGTAGACGCGCTGCTGAGGGCATTCCCAAATGACACCGGGGGCTCAGTGGAAGCACAAGGCAAAGGCAGAGGAGGAGGAAGAGGTCGTCAATGCAGCTGTGGCACCGCCAGAACCTCAGGAGGCAGGGTTAGCATGGCCAAAATGTGGAAACGTTTTGTCAGCAGCACGCCACAACAAACAGCACCACCAGCTGATAGGCAACGTCTTAGCAGGAGGCAGCATTTCAGCAACATGGTGGAACAGTATGTGCGCACACGCCTACATGTACTGACTAATGGGTCTGCCCCATTCAACTTCTGGGTCTCCAAAATGGCCACATGGCCTGAGCTTGCCCTTTATGCCTTGGAGGTTCTGGCCTGCCCTGCAGCCAGTGTATTGTCTGAATGTGTGTTTAGCACAGCAGGGGGCGTTATCACAGACAAGCCCAGCCGCCTGTCTGCAGCCAACATGGACAAGCTAACCTTTATTAAAATTAACCAGGCATTGATCCCACAAGACTTGTCTGTACCTTGTGCAGAATAGCCATTTATACCAGCCTCACACAGACATTAAGGTATACTTAAGTGAACGTATCCTTTTTTTAATATGTCTCAATAGTTTGGGGGCTACCCCAATTAGAAAAAAAAACAAACAAAAAACAGTATAGCTTCCTCCTCCTCCATCGCCACTTCCACCACCTACACTGCCACGGTCACGGCCTCCTCAACCTCCTACTCCACATCCACCTCCTCCTCCATTTTTTTTATGTGATTTTAAGTTATTTCCCTATCCACATTTGTTTGCAGGGCACTTGTCCTACTCTTACCCCCATGTTGCTTCCTTTACCAGCCCTCTAGCCCTTCCCAGGACTTTTTTAGAGCCATTTTTGTGCCCAAAGTTTGGGTCACCATTGACTTCAATGGGGTTCGGGGTCAAGTTAGGGTCAAGTTCAGGGCTGAACTCAAACTTTTTCGTGAAGTTCGGCCGAAGCCTCCAAACCCGAACATTCAGGTGTCCGCTCAGCTCTATTTATAATGATTGTTTTTTATAAATAACTGTTTATTCATATGCTTTTAACATTTTAAAAGCATCATGGTTTCATAAAATAGGTTATGTGTTCTATTACATGGAAAGGGCACTGATGGGTAACTGGTAAATTCTCCCTTTAGCTCTGCCCACTCTCCGCCCCCACATTGGGTTTAAAAATCTTAGTTAGCCAACATTCCCATGAAAAGCGGATGCCCGTGAAATGCATTGTCATGGCAAAAGGGACACATGCATTCCACACTGGCCACAGCAGCTTCCTTCTTCCAGGTACTGCCAAGGTGCTTCAGTGACGCCATCTACAAACACCAGTGGGCTCTGGTGGGCTCTGGTGGGCTCTGGCTTGGATTCTCCTGCAGCTTGTGTCATCTTTGAGTATATGGTGGTCAGCACCTCTCCATGGCTTGCCCCAGATACGGTGTTCCATCAGTGCCCGAACCAGCTTCAGCATGGTAACGTTGCTACTATGTTTTATGGATTATGTAGTGCTTTTAAATTGCATTGTAAATAAATTGCCATCAAGTTCATTGGGCATATACTGTGGATTATTACAGCCACTTTTACAATTGTCTACTTCAGCCCTTGAGCACTGTCAGCCTTGCTTGTCTCCAGCTTCTAAGCATTTACTCCCATGCTACTGGACATCAGCAGAGTTGATGAGAACTGTGATTAAATATACCCCACAGTGGGTGATTTTGCAGGTAGTAGTGCCTGGAACCCAGTTCTTATTGTTCTATAAAGAGGAATGCTGAGGCAACCTGCCAGAGGAGGGAGAACAGGACAACTGCAGGAGGAAAATGGCAGAGGAGGACTCACTGACAGGTGAGCAGTGGCATCATTATGGGGGTGTGGACCACACCCGGCTGACACCCACAAGAGCGGTGACACCCAAGGCCGGCTGCTGGATTGCATCTGCCACTGTCATTAATGCAGTAGAGCAGGAAGCAGAATTGGAAGCCTTCTGCACAGTAGGAAATGCAGCAGCACTGAATAGAGGGCGGGAGCTGCTGGAGTTAACTTTCTAAGTTAACCAGCAGTTGATTGGTTGCTAGGTGGTGCTAGAAACCAATCACCAGCTTGTTAATATGAAAAATGAACTCCAGCAACTCCATCCCTCTATTCAGCACTGCTGTGTATCCCGCTCTGCGTGCCCGAGTAAGGTAGGAAGGGGCACAGCTGTGGAGGTTTTGTAGTGTGAAGGATGAGGAATAACTGCAAAGGGCTGTGTACTGTAAAGGGGGCTGTGTATTGTAAAGGAGGTTGTGTAATGTGCAGGAGCTTTGTGATGTAAAGGGGGCTGTGTAATGTGCAGGGGCTGTGTAATGTGCAGGGGCTGTGTAATGTGCAAGAGACTGTGTTATGTAAAGGGGGTTGTGTAATGTAAAAGGAGTTGTGTAATGTGCAAGGGGCTGTGTAATGTAAAGGGGGCTGTGTAATATAAAGGGGGTTTTCCTACATTTTAACTGCAGTTATATCTGCAGCCCTATAGATTTCTATTAGGCTGCATGTTTTTTTTCTGCATTTTCTGAAAGTGCACCAAAATTCCCACATGCTGCGTCTTTGGTGCACTTTCAGAAAATGGGGAAAATTATTGGGGGTTGACACCATGTTTTACGGCACCACACTGGGGGATTACACTGGAAAGAGTACACTGGGGGATTACACTGCGGGGAGTACATTGGGGGAATTACACTGCAGGGAGTACACAGGGCATAACACTGAGGGGGGTACACTAGGGGGATTTACACTGAGGGGAGTACATTGGAGGAATTTACACAATGGGGATTACACCTTGAGGGGAGTACACTAGGGGAGATTACACTAGGGGAATTAAACTGGGGAGGAGTACACTGGGGGGATTTATACTTTGTTTTTTGAAATTTAGCAAGTAACATAGTCTTAAGTAACCCAAAACGAACAGTAAGTTATACCATATGTCAATTGTTAGAAAGGTAAAATGGTCTTTGCTGTGCTCACTCATAAAACAATTGCAATAAACAAAAGGTTTGTGCCTAGAAAACCCAGAAAACATGTCCCGCTTGTAATGATTGAACCTCAAAGTAATAGAGGACCAAATACAGCCAGCATGACTGTGATCAAAAACCATTAAAGGAGCTGTGATGTGGAATCCATTACCAAGGAAAGATGAAAGTCTGGCATATCCTGGGTGTCTAGTAAGGGTCCAAAAATGTTATAAAATTTCCCCAGATGACCCCTAGTTTCATATGTCAGCTTGTGCATAAGCAGGGTTTGATTAAATTATTTTTTCCACACACCTATTAGAGAGCTATTAATTTCCTAGTGTAATATAGCAAAATTCTCAAGAACTGTGTAAGGAATGGTTTCACCTGCTGGTGGCACTGTAGCTTCCAGACCTATGGGCTTTAGTTCCAGTGTCCACCAGCAGGTGTCCCTCAGCAGTTGCAGGCTGATGGTCGGTAAAGGTTTCACCTGCTGGTGGTACTGCAGTTCCAGTGTCCACCAGCAGGTGTCTCTCAGCAGTCAGGTGCTGACATTATCCCCTGAAATCAACTTCTGATTGCAGGAAGCATATTTAAACCTGGGAAATACTGTGATTCTTTGCCTTGGTATTTTCTCCTTGTGGCCCTGACCTGTGTTCCTGTGTTCCTGAAACCTATTTCCCATCTCCTTTTCCTAGACTCTGACCTTGATCCTGCAGCCTGATCCCTTCCTACCTGCTCAGTCTGTCTCCTGACTCCTTTTCCCTGTCCTGTCTTGTTCCCAGCTCCTCACTGTTTGATATTCCGTGTATGACCCTGGCTTGGTACGATTAGAATTTGGTTATTCCTTACTCTGTACATATTTGATTTAGTCTGTTTTTATTGTTTGTTGACTTTTGGTTTATTCACTGGTTGTATTTCACTATTTACTATATTGGAGGTGCATTTTCTTTGTTATTTGTTTATCTTATAATAAATCATATTATTTATATTTTACCAGCCTTTGGTACACTCTGTTGCAGTTCACACATTTCTGGTCCCACCAGTCCCTGACATAATACCAAGGCCAGTCCTGACCAAAAGTGGCTGCACAGAGAAACCATCTTGGTTTTTGCCATTTGTGGTAAAATGCATCCAGAGGAGGTGATTTATTTTTCTCTGCTGGTGACAGATGATAGTGAATACTGCAGGCAGACATTGAAGGAGTGGAACAGTGACCAGCTATTAGAATGTATCTGACTTGGTCAATCCCTAGTTGATCAGGGCAGTATGTTGTTTGGAGATGTTCAGCCTTTGATTCAGGTTTGTGCAGAGTTAGCTTTGTCCAGGACAGTGAGGATTTTTCTCCCCCCTTCAGTATGAATCTCTGGTGGGGTTATTAGAGGATGACTCAGCTTATTTCTTTGAGCATTGTTCAGCATGCTCTCAACAGGTGTTAGTGGAGTGTATTAACGTAGTGCAGACTCTTGTCAGACAGGCCGCATGTAAACAGAATTTTGTTCAATCTTTACTACAGGCATGGTCTGTTATATTGCACTCAGCCTCAGTCAGCTTGCACCAACCCATTCCTGCTGCCAGAGACCTGCCTGCTCAAAGGTCTCTCTATCCATCACCTACAGCCACCACAGTCACAGCCCAATATACCCTGCTACCAATCAAGTATCAATACCCTGTTTCCACCTGCTGCACCTACCCTGCCTTTAACCCATCTACCTCTTCTCCGCTGCCTGCAACAGTCCCAGAAAAATCCCCTTTAGCAACTGCTCCCTCTTTCTTTTCAAATAATTTTTATTGGGTTTTATAAATACAGTAGAATCATATTAGCATAGCATAACAGAACATAACATTCTTAGATTTGCAGGGCAGGCCAGCACCTCCAAGGCATAAAGGGCAAGCTCAGGCCATGTGCCCAATTTGGAGACCCAGAAGTTGAATGGGGCAGACCCACCAGTCAGTAAGTGTAGGCGAGTGGACACATACTGTACCACCATGTTGCTGAATTGCTGCCTCCTGCTAAGACGTTGCCTATCAGCTGGTGGTGCTGTTTGTTGTGGCATACTGCTGACAAAGCTTTTCCACATTTTGGCCATGCTAGCCCTGCCTCCTGAGGTGCTGGTGGTGCCACAGCTGCGTTGGTGACCTCTTACTCCTCCTCTGCCTGAGCCTTGTGCTTCCACTGAGCCCCCGGTGTCATTTGGAAATGCCCTCAGTGGCGCGTCTACCAGCGTGCGCTTGTAGTCGCACATCTTCCGATCACGCTCCAGTGAGGGAATTAAGGACGGCATGTTGTCCTTGTAACGGGGATCCAGCAGGGTGGCCACCCAGTAAGCAGCACAAGTTAAAATGTGGGCAACTCGGCTGTTGTTGAGCAGGTACTGCAGCATGTAGTCGCTCATGTGTGCCAGGCTGTCCAGAGGCAAAGACAAGCTGTCCTCTGTGGGAGGTGTATCATCTGTGTCCTCCGTATCCCCCCAGCCACGCTCCAGTTATGCCCACGAGCTGCTTTGGGTGCCACCCTGCTGTAAACATGGTTCCTCCTCCTCCTCCTCCTCATCATCCTCGCCCTCCTCATCCTCCAGAACTGTGCCCTGGCTTGAACATTTTTTACCTGGCCTATGCTGCTGCAGGAACCCACCCTCCGAGCTACTTGTGAATGACTGGCCTGAAAAAGTGGAAATGACCCCTCTTCCTCCTCCTCATCCTCCTGTGCCACATCCTCTTCCATCATCGCCCAAAGTGTTTTTTCAAGGATACATAGAAGTGGGATAGTAACGCTGAGAACAGCCTCATTGGCACTGCGTGACCCGTGTGTGCTGCAGCTGAAACTCCACTATTGCTTGCTGCTGCTTACACAGTCTCTCTAGCATGTGCAAGGTGGCATTCCACCTTGTGGGCACGTCGCATAGGAGGCGGTGAGCGGGAAGGCCAAAGTTCTGCTGCAGCACAGACAGGCAAGCAGCAGCAGGGTGAGAATGCCCAAAGCACGAACAGATGACCCGCTCTTTCTGCAGCAGCTCTGACATATCCGGGTAGTTTTTTAGAAATTTCTGCACCAAATTCAGCACATGCTCCAGGCAAGGGATGTACGTCAAACCGGCTAGGCCCAGAGCTGCTATGAGATTTCGCCCATTATCGCACACCACCAGGCCGGGCTTGAGGCTCAGTGGCAACAACCACTCATCGGCCTGTTGTTCAATACCTGTCCACAGCTGCTGCGCAGTGTGGGGTATATCCCCAAACATATCAGTTTCAAAAAAGCCTGCTGTCGTTTCCCCCTGGATGTGCTGAAGTTGGTGGTGAAGGTGTTACGCTGACCGGATGAGGAGGTGGTAGAGGAGGAGGAAGTGGAGTAGGAGGAGGAGGCAAAAGGAGGCAAAGAGAAATGCCCTGCAATCCTCGGTGGCGGAAGGACATGCACCAAATGGCTAGCCGCCTCAGGCCCACCAGCCACTACATTTGCCCAGTGTGCAGTTAGCGAGATATAACGTCCCTGCCTGTGCTTACTGGTTCACGTATCAGTGGTTATGTGGACCTCGTCACAGATGGCGTTGCATAGTGCACACTTGATTTTGTCCCCGACTTGTTTGTGCAGGGAAGGGATAGCTCGTCTAGAAAAGTAGTGGCGGCTGGGAAGCCACCGCCATCAGGTTTTTAAAAGTATTTTCAAAACAAATGCAGCGCCAAAAGAGGAGAATATGTAAATGTGGGTCTAAAAAGCAAACTCCCAAGGAGAAAACAAATGACGGGATAGTCTCAGAAATAAAAGGCAGTTCCTGTAGTTGGACTCTCAGGAAGAAACCAATGGGTTAAAAGTATGAAACACGCTAGTTCATTCATCCAAATGTAGCACACTTTCCTTGCAACGTCCAAGTCATTACTGATACCAAAGTTCTTGAACCAACAAGGTGTCCTGCTAAAATCCACTTAACAGGTAATAGATGTAAGCTTACCAGAATCTGGTAGATATTGCGCAGATGTCAAAATCCAACTCAGGTGTAGATGCACAGACGTCCACTGACCTTGAAGGCAGGAAGGGGGGGGAAGAAGATAGGAGAGGAATTCCTGTCCAAGTAGGTGACTTCAAATCCTCCAAGCGACACTTCCCAGGTTGATCCAGCACTCACCATGAATGTTATGAGAAGGGAAAAATCACAATAGTGTAATACCGCTTATAAATTTTATTTCAAGCAAAGGGATTAGTGATACTCACAATGTGGATATGTAAAAAGAGCTCTTGTAATAAAACCAATGTGACAGAAGGAGTCTGGGAATCCAACGCGTTTCGGCTCAAAAGCTGTCATCTGGGGTATTCCCCCCTCCTGTCACTACTTCTATTTATAATAAATGAAAAAAAGTACATGTCCGGCCCCTAGGGGGCTAAAAACGGAAGTCTGATTTTTACTTTCAAGATGGCGTCGCCGGCGTGCGTTCCACGCCTCACTTTCATGTATCCATGAGTCTGCCTATGTTCATGACCCGGAAGAGTAAAGGTTTTGGTTCCAGGAAATTTTTATTAAAATAAAGTTAGAATTGAGCAGGAACGATAAAGATGAAGTGTGATGTGTAGCAATGTGAAAAAAATCCAAGGCTAAACGAAAAAAGGCTCAAAGTGCGAGCAAATGCGGCTTTGAGTTCAGGGCCGGCCGGGGCTCACTGTGACCCGGAACCGGAAGGGGATGTGATCGGGATCCGGCCGCGTCATGGCGTAGACACGTCAACCCCCTTTGAGATTGGCGCGATGTAATTCCTACGTCCCTTCCTCTATCAGAAGGTGTAAGCACAGGGCGTCTAGCCGCCGGAGAACGGATAGACCAATGCGTGGGCGAATCGTATGTGTGTGGACCCAAAAAAAGACTCAGCTAACGAAAGTGATCAAAAATTATATGGCGAGTGAATAAAGCCATAAAGAAACATGTGGACCCGAAATAGGATATGAGTCCTCAACATACAGGAATCCCTCTCCTATCTTCTTCCCCCCCCCTTCCTGCCTTCACGGTCAGTGGACATCTGTGCATCTACACCTGAGTTGGATTTTGACATCTGTGCAATATCTACCAGATTCTGGTAAGCTTACATCTATTACCCGTTAAGTGGATTTTAGCAGGACACCTTGTTGGTTCAAGAACTTTGGTATCAGTAATGACTTGGACGTTGCAAGGAAAGTGTGTTACATTTGGATGAATGAACTAGCGTGTTTCATACTTTTAACCCATTGGTTTCTTCCTGAGAGTCCAACTACAGGAACTGCCTTTTATTTCTGAGACTATCCCGTCATTTGTTTTCTCCTTGGGAGTTTGCTTTTTAGACCCACATTTACATATTCTCCTCTTTTGGCGCTGCATTTGTTTTGAAAATATTTTTGGACAATTAGATCAGTTGTTTTGCGAGCAGCCTAAATTGCATTTGAGGTTTCAATATTTGTGTTTCTCTAGGTACCAAGTGAGCGTGGGCTTTTATATATAGGTTTTTAAAAGTGTACGTGTCCACCAGACGGAATGACAGCATTTCAAAGGCCAGGGATTTTGAAATGTTAGCATTCAGGACCAGGGATCGTGGATGGGTAGGGGGGTACTTTCTCTTTCTCTCCAGTGTTTGGGAGATGGACAGCTGTAAGCTTCCATGGGACCGTGTGGAAATGCTTGGGAACATGGTGGCGTTGCTGTCACACCGTCTGTTTGCTGGGTGGCAGGTGACACTGGCACTGTAGAGGTGGAGGAAGAGGCCAAGGCAGCAGCAGAAGAGGAAGCAGGAGGAGCCCGAGACCTTTCTTGGATTTTGAGGTGCTTATTTCACTGCAGCTCGTGCTTTGCATGTAGATGCCTGGTCATGTAGGTTGTGTTCAGGTTTAGAACATTTATGCCTCGTTTCAAGCTCTGATTGCACAGCTTGCAAACCACTCGTGTCTAGTCGTCAGCACATTGTCTGAAGAACTGCCACGCCAGGGAACTCCTTTGAGCTGCCTTTGGTGTGCTAGGTCCCTGGGTGCAGTGGGTAGTAGCAGGCGTACTGTCTAGGGGACGGTCGCTCCGCTTTTGCAACCTGCTTCCTTTTGCTGTGCTGGTGCCTCTGTGCGACCATAACCTCTTCCTCCAAACTGCACACGTTACTCACATGACCTTTATTCCATGTGGGGTCTAGGACCTCATCATCCTCCACATCATCTTCCTCCCACTCTTCACCACTGCCCTCCTTGTCAGACTACACACTGTAGAAAGCCGCAACAGTTTCGTCATCATCAGAGATGTGCTGCAGTGGTGTTTCCATGTCCTCATCCTGAAACAGAAGTTGTTGGGCATCGGTGCACTCAATGTCTTCCACTTCTGGGGCAGCGCTATGTGAATGGCCCACGGAAAGCACACCAGCAGAGCCATCAAAAAGCATAAGAGACTGCTGCATGACTTGGGGCTCAGACTACTTGGCTGATTTACAAGGGGCTGAGGTGAAAGACAGATGGCCATGGGGTTCAGGTGCCAACTCTGAGCTTTTGCCAAGGGACCGGGTGGGAGACAATGTGAAGGAACTGGAGGTATTGTCAGCCACCCAATCTACTATCGCCTGTACTTGTTCTGGCTTCACCATTCTTTGAGCTGCATTCGGGCCTACCATATAATGTTCAAGGGTCTGTCGGCCACTCGCACCTGAGGAAGGTGTTTCACTTGTGCGTGTAGCTGGGACTAATCGACCATGTCCTCTCGTTGCAACAGGAACTTTTCCAACACCAGCAGGACCAGCAGCACCACGACCACGTCCCTTATTTGACGCTCTCCTCATTCTGGATGCAAATGTAGTATGTAGCACTATTTCTTAATAATAAAAAAAAGAAAAAGAAATTATTATTCTTTTTTTTTTAAAACAGCAACATAGACGCTCTCTTTATTTTTGTGCAAGAAATGCACCGCTCACACCAGCAGCAGGAACTGTCCCTATACTAGAATGAGATGATTTTAGAACGAAAATCTGTCCCTCACAGCACCGACAGGAACCTCTCCCTACACCAGTATGAGATGATATTAGAACGATAATCTGTCCCTCACAGCACTGACAGGAACCTCTCCCTACACCAGTATCAGATGATTTTATAACGATAATCTGTCCCTCACAGCACCGACAGGAACCTCTCCCTACACCAGTATGAGATGATTTTAGAACAATAATCTGTCCCTCACAGCACAGACAGGAACCTGTCCCTACTGCAGTATGAGATGATTTCAGAATGATAATCTGGCTCTCACAGCACCAACAGGAACCTCTCACTACACCAGTATGAGATGATTTTAGAATGATAATATGTCCCTCACAGCACCGACATGAAACTGTCCCTACTGCAGTATGAGATGATTTTAGAACGATAATCTGTCCCTCACAGCACCGACAGGAACCTCTCCCTACACAAGTATGGGATGATTTTAGAACGATGATCTGTCCCTCACAGCACCGACAGGAACCTCTCCCTACACCAGTATGAGATGATTTTAGAACAATAATCTGTCCCTCTCAGCACCGACAGGAACCTCTCCCTACACAAGTATGGGATGATTTTAGAAAGATGATCTGGCCCCTCACAGTACCGAGAGGAAACTGTCCCTTCACCAGTATGAGATGATTTTAGAATGATAATCTGTCCCTCACAGCACAGACAGGAACCTCTCCCTACACCAGTATGAGATGATTTTAGAATGCTAATCTGTCTCTACTGCAGTATGAGATGATTTTAGAACGATAATCTGTCCCTCACAGCACCGAGGGAAACTGTCCCTACTGCAATATGAGATGATTTTAGAACAATAATCTGTCACTCACAGCACCGACAGGAACCTCTCCCTACACCAGTATGAGATGATTTTAGAACGATAATCTGTCCCTCACAGCACTGACAGGAAAATGTCCCTACACCAGTATGAGATGATTTTAGAAGGATAATCTGTCACTTACAGCACTGACAGGAACCTCTCCCTATACCAGTATGAGATGATTTTAGAATGATAATCTATCCCTCACAGCCCGACAGGAACCTGTCCCTACTGCAGTATGAGATTATTTTAGAACGATAATCTGTCCCTCACAGCACCGACAGGAACCTGTCTCTACTTCAGTATGAGATGATTTTAGAACAATAATCTGTCCCTCACAGCACCGACAGGAACCTCTCAATACAACAGTATGAGATGATTTTAGAAGGATAATCTGTCCCTCACAGCACAGACAGGAACCTGTCCCTACACCAGTATGAGAAGATTTTAGAAGGATAATCTGTCCCTCACAGCACCGACAGGAACCCCTCACTACACCAGTATGAGATGATTTTAGAACGATAATCTGTTCCTCACAGCACCGACAGGAACCTGTCCCTACATCAGTATGAGATGATTTTAGAACGATAATTTGTCCCTCACAGCACCGAGAGGAACCTCTCCTTACACCAGTATGAGATGATTTTAGAACGAAAATCTGTCCCTCACAGCACCGACAGGAACCTGTCCCTACTGCAGTATGAGAAGATTTTAGAACCATAATCTGTCCCTCACAGCACAGACAAGAACCTCTCCCTACACAAGTATGAAATGATTTTAGAATGATAATCTGTCCCTCATAGCACCGCCAGGAACCTGTCCCTACACCAGTATGAGATGATTTTAGAACGATAATCTGTCCCTCACAGCATCAACAGGAATCTGTCCCTACACCAGTATGAGATGATTTTAGAACGATAATCTGTCCCTCACAGCACCGACAGGAACCTATCCCTA
>BLSH010438267.1:1108401-1141944 GCA_018402905.1 Glandirana rugosa
GTAGAGTATGACCACATCCCTCTACAAGGACAGTCACGTGACTCCCTGTCTAATTACAAGATTTTAGTAGCGAATGACTACATCCATCTCCAAGAACAACCACGACACTCACTGTCTAATAGTAAGATTTTAGTAGAGTATCACCTCATTCCTCTGCAAGGACAGTCACGACACTCCCTCTCTAATAGCAAGATTTTAGTAGAGTATGACCACATCCCTAGCGATGATTTTAGAACATTAATCTGTCCCTCAGTGCACTGACAGGAACATCTCCCTACACCAGTATGAGATGATTTTAGAACAATAATCTGTCCCTCACAGCACCGACAGGAACCTCTCCCTACACCAGTATGAGATGATTTTAGAACACTAATCTATCCCTCACAGCACTGACAGGAACCTGTCACTACTGTAGTATGAGATGATCTTAGAACGATAATCTGTCCCTCACATCACTAACAGGAACCTGTCCCTACTGCAGTATGAGATAATTTTAGAACGATAATCTGTTCCTCACAGCACCAACAGGAACCTCTACCTACACCAGTATGATTATTTTAGAATGAAAACCTGTCCCTCACAGCACCGACAGGAACCTGTCCCTACTGCAATATGAGATAATTTTAGAACGCTAATCTGTCCCTCACAGCACCGACAGGAACCTCTACCTACACCAGTATGAGATGATTTTAGAATGCTAATCTGTCCCTTACAGCACTGCCAGGAACCTTTCCCTCCACCAGTATGAGATGAATTTGGAACCATAATCTGTCCCTCACAGCACCGACAGGAACCTCTCCCTACACCAGTATGAGATGATTTTAAAAAGCTAATCTGTACCTCACAGCACCTAAAGAAACCTATCCCTACTGTAGTATGAGATGATTTTAGAACGATAATCTGTCCCTCACAGCATCAACAGAAATCGGTCCCTACACCATTATGAGATGATTTTAGAACAATAATCTTTCCCTCACAGCACCGACAGGAACCTCTCCCTACACCAGTATGAGATGATTTTAGAACACTAATCTGTCCCTACTGCAGTATGAGATGATTTTAGAACGATAATCTGTCCCTCACAGCACCGACAGGAAACTGTCCCTACCGCAGTATGAGATGATTTTAGAACGATAATCTGTCCCTCGCAGCACCGACAGGAACCTCTCTCTACACCAGTATGAGATGATTTTAGAACGATAATCTGTCCCTCACAGCACCGACAGGAACCTCTCCCTACTCCAGTATGAGATGATTTTAGAACGATAATCTGTCCCTCAGAGCACCGACAGAAACTTGTCCCTACTGCAGTATGAGAAGATTTTAGAACAATAATCTGTCCCTCACAGCACCGACAGGAACCTGTCCCTACTGCAGTATGAGATGATTTTAGAACGATAATCTGTCCACACAGCACTGACAAGAACCTCTCCCTACACCAGTATGAGATGATTTTAGAACGATAATCTGTCCCTCACAGCAATGACAGGAACCTGTCCCTACACCAGTATGAGATGATTTTAGAACGATAATCTGTCACTCACAGCACTGACAGGAAACTCTCCCTACACCAGTATGCAATGATTTTAGAACGATAATCTGTCCCTCACAGCACCGACAGGAACCTGTCCCTACACCAGTATGAGATGATTTTAGAACGATAATCTGTCACTCACAGCACCAACAGGAACCTCTCCCTACACCAGTATGCAATGATTTTAGAACGATAATCTGTCCCTCACGGCACTGACAGGAACATCTCCGTACACCAGTATGAGATGATTTTAGAACGAAAATCTGTCCCTCACAGCACCGACAGGAACCTCTCCCTACACCAGTATGAGATGATTTTAGAACACTAATCTGTCCCTCACAGCACTAACAGGAACCTGTCACTACTGCAGTATGAGATGAGCTTAGAACGATAATCTGTCTCTCATAGCACCTACATGAACCTGTCCCTACTGAAGTATGAGATGATTTTAGAATGATAATCTGTTCCTCAGCACCGACAGGAACCTCTCCCTTCACCAGTATGAGATTATTTTAGAACTCTAATCTGTCCCTCACAGCACCAACAGAAACCTGTCCCTACTGCAGTATGAGATGATTTTAGAACGATAATCTGTCCCTCACAGTACCGACAGGAACCTCTCCCTACTCCAGTATGAGATGATTTTAGAACGATAATCTGTCCCTCACAGCACCAACAGGAACCTCTCCCTACACAAGTATGAGATGATTTTAGAACGCTAATTTGTCCCTCACAGCACCGCCGGGAACCTCTCCCTTCACCAGTATGAGATGATTTTAGAACGATAATCTGTCCCCCACAGCATCGACAGGAACCTGTCCCTACTGCAGTATGAGATGATTTTAGAACGATAATCTGGCTCTCACAGCACCGACAGGAACCTCTCACTACACCAGTATGAGATGATTTTAGAATTATAATATGTCCCTCACAGCACGGACATGAAACTGTACCTACTGCAGTATGAGATGATTTTAGAACGATAATCTGTCCCTCACAGCACCGACAGGAACTTCTCCTTACACCAGTATGAGATGATTTTAGAACGATAATCTGGCCTCACAGCACCGACAGGAACCTGTCCCTACACCAGTATGAGATGATTTTAGAACGATTATCTGTCCCTCACAGCACCGACAGGAACCTCTCCCTACTCCAGTATGAGATGATTTTAGAGCGATAATCTGTCCCTCACAGCACCGACAGAAACCTCTCCCTACACCAGTATGAGATGATTTTAGAACGCTAATCTGTCCCTCACAACACCAACAGGAATCAATCCCTACTGCAGTATGAGATGATTTTAGAACGATAATCTGCCTCTCACAGCACCAACAGGAACCTCTCCCTACTCCAGTATGAGATTATTTTAGAACGATAATCTGTCCCTCACAGCACCAACAGGAACCTCTCCATACTCCAGTATGAGATCATTTTAGAATGCTAATCTGTCCCTCACAGCATCGACAGGAACCTGTCCCTACTGCAGTATGAGAGGATTTTAGAACACTAATCTGTCCCTCACAGCACTGCCAGGAACCTGTCCCTACTCCAATATGAGATGATTTTAGAACGATAATCTGTCCCTCGCTGCACCAACAGGAACCTGTTCCTACTGCAGTATGAGATGTTATTAGAACGCTAATCTTTCCCTCACAGCACCAGGAACCTGTCCCTAATGCAGTATCAGATGATATTAGAATGCTAATCTTTCCCTCACAGCGCCGCCAGGAACCTGTCTCTAATGCAGGATGAGATGATATTAGAACGCTAATCTTTCCCTCACAGCACCAGGAACCTGTTTCTAATGCAGGATGAGATGATATTAGAATGCTAATCTGTCCCTCACAGCAACGGCAGCATCCCCTCCCTACTCCAGGACAAGACGATATGGCAAGCGGCACTACGTGACTCCAGCTCATATAGAGGCTGGGTCACATGATGCACTAGCCAATCACAGCCATGCCATTAGTAGGCATGGCTGTGATGGCTTCTAAGGGCAAATGAGTGAAACGCTTGTTGATTGGCTGCCCTGCAGCTATTCAACAGGCGCCAAAAATGGTCTGGGTCACATGATGCACTGGCCAATCACAGCCATACCACTAGTAGGCATTGCTGTTATGGCTTCTAAGGGCAAACGAGTGAAACGCTTGTTGATTGGCTCCCCTGCAGCTATTCAACAGGCGCCAAAAAATACCCGAATACCGAACCCAATCCGGGACTTTTTTTGAAATGTCCGGGATCGGGTTTGGGGCACGGACACCCTAAAGTCCGGTATGGACCCCAACTTTACAGTCCGGGTTCGCTCAACTCTACTACCATATATTAACAAACATAACGAAAACAGAAAACAAAGAAAATACATATAATAGTACCAGATATGAAAATCACAGGAAATAATATTCTCTTTCATTACTTCTTTTAATGTTGTCATTGATCTTCCGGATAACAACTAGCCCATTCCTTCCTATGGACATTACATTTTGAGATGGTTCCAGCCCTTATAGCAAAACTTTTTTCATACATATATTGTGATCTTACTCTATATATAACTCCAGACACAATAGGAGCCTTAATAGTTTTCCATTTTGAGGTTACAGTGAACCTAGCTGCAATGAGTATATGGGTAATGAGTGGTCTGTATTGCATAGGCAGATTATGTATACCCAGATTAAGCAATGCCCTGCTAGGGGAGGGTTTTATAATAATGCCTGTTATTGTTGCGACTAGGGAAAATGCTTTCCAAAAGCTTTGGAGAGCTTTACATCCCCATAGTATATGCAATATATCCCCTTTCCCCCCACATCTCCTCCAGCAATCTTGTGACTCTGAAGGGTAAATGTGGGTAAGTCTCCCTGGAGTCAAATAGCTTCTATATAATATCTTCAATGAATTCTCCCAATGATTCACGCAGTGGAAGCATTTGTAGTGGGATTGAATAGCATTTTGCCATTCTTGTTGCGTAAAAGAGGAGCTGAGCTCCTTTTCCCACGTGAGCTTGCTAGAGGTTTTGGAGAATGTTCCCTTATATTGTAGTGTGTTATAAAACCATGCTAGACTTTTTGGTCTGTCAAAGCTTTCTGACATGTATTTCCATTACTCACTATGTAGTTTGTAGTTTATATTTGGGTGGCTCTTGTGCAAATGATAGATTTGCATACTAGAAAAAGTCTGCTGTTGGGGTTGTTTTGATAAGAGTTCCTTGTAAGCCAAGATGTTGTCCTGCAGCCAAGGTAATACTCTTAGATTTGGTATTAGATATTTGTAAATGTATAGAGCTATATCATTTCAGGAAGTCAATGTTTCAGCAGGGACTATGGAGTGAAGCTTTCCCCATGCTGTCCTAGTGGCAGTTATGGAAGGGAAATCCTTGCAATTAGTGTTAATAGGTGTCAAGTGTGAGAGTAGCAAAGATGGGAGATGTCTGTTGCCCACTATAGAATGTTCAATATTAAACCATAATTTATCAGAGTGAGGTTCAAACCATACCTTAGCTTGGTCCAGGATAGCCGCATAATGGTAGTGTCTGAGGTTAGGAAAATTCACGTCCCCTCTGGACTTGTGTTTAAGCAAGATGGGGAATGAGAATCTAGACATTTTTGTCCCCCATAAGAATTTCCTGAAGAGCTTCTCAGCCGTTCTAAAAAACTACAGGAATATTGATCGGGATAGTTCTGAAATAATATATAATCTTAGGTAAAAGTATCATCTTCAAGGCTGCAACTTTGCCCATCCATGATAATTCGTAATATGATATATGCTGTCGGTCCTTTCTTATTGTGTCCAGCAATTTAGGGAAGTTTGAGTTGTATGTTTTGGAAGCTGGAGAGGATAATGTGATTCCTACGTAAGATATGTTGTGTGTTGCCCACTGAAAAGGGTAAGTCAATTTAAGTTGAGGGATCTGAGCTTTAGGTACGCCTATTGGCATAATTACTGATTTATTAACATTTAATTTGTAGTAGGATGTGTATCCAAATTCCTCTAGTAAGGTTTGTACTGCTTCCAATGATGTAGCCGGATTGGTTAATGTTAGAACCACATCATCGGCGAATAGCCCTATTTTATGGGAGAGCCCCCCCACAGTCACCCCTATTATTTTGTCACAAGACCTAATGGCCTCTGCCATGGGCTCCATCAGTAGAGAGAACATCAATGGAGATGAAGGACAGCCCTGGCGGGTGCCATTAGTTGTGGAGAATTTAACTGACAGAACATTTGACGTGTAAAGCCTGGCTGAAGGATTGTATAAAGTGCTTTGATCGCTGTAAATATAAAACCTTGCAGTCCAAATTTTTGCAGGGTCGACTGGCGTTAACCCCAGTCTACCCTGTCAAATGCTTTTCAGCATCTAGCGTCAGGACTACAGTGGGTACCTTGCGTGTCTCAGCTATTTTAATAATGTTTAACAGCCTTCGTGTGCCATCCGGTGCTTGCCTGCCCTTAACGAAACCAACCTGATCGGGTTTAATCAACTCTGGAGTGACTTTAACTAAACGATTGGCCAGTAACTTTGCATATACTTTTAAGTCTGTGTTCAATAGCGATATTGGCCTAAAGTTTTGAGGGTTGTCTATTTTTTTCCCCGGTTTGGGTATAACAATAATCGTTGCCTCAAGCATTTCTTCTGGAACAGAAGCAGATATGGCTATTTTATTAAACAGGGCTGTTAAATATTGGGTAAGGATTGGTGCAAATGTTTGATAATATTCTGCTGTGAAGCCATCTGCCCAAGTTGACTTATGTGGTGGAAGAGATGTAATAGTATCTCTAACCTCCTTATCTGTGATGGGTGCATTGAGGGCTGTGAGCGCATCTGCAGTCAAGGTAGGTAGTCTAACTGAGCTTAAGAAGTAAACTATGATAGATTCAGTGGGTTGAGGGGTACCTGTATTTGCAGCAAGATTATAAAGGCAATGGCAATATTTTTGAAAAGAGTTGGCAATATGATTTGGATGGAATACATTTCCATCCATGGAAAGTTTCCAGTTTGCGGGTCTGTCATAAAGCATAACTTAGCATGCTGATGGCATCTACGTAGGTGGTGGGCTAGAAGCCTGCCTGCCTTGTTGCCATGTGCATAGTACAAGGCTTTGATGTGTTTTAATGACATATGGTGATCTGCCAGTAGGGCAAGTCTTAATTGTTGTCTACAGTTGTTAAGCTTGTCTCTAGTTGTAAGGGGAGGGTTGTGTTTATTCTGCTTCTAAAAATTTGAGACGTGTTAGTAAATGGGTGATATTTTTAGACTTCTGCTTCTTTTCCCTAGCAGATGCCTAAATCAACAATCCCCTACTATATGCCTTATGAGCACACCATAAATATATTTCATTGGTATCACATTTATCATTAACAGAGAAATAGTCTTTAAGTTGCTGAGACAATCTTCCTGTATAGTAAAGATTAGCTAAGATCTGTATATTATTCCTCCATGGGTATGCTGGATTATTATCATTTTGCTCCTTCAATGTTACAGAGATCAGAGCGTGGTCCAACCACGTTATCAGGTGAATAGTCACTTCCGTAACTCTTTGCAAAAGATGGAGTTCTGCGGTGCTGAATAAAATGTGAAATCTTTCTCCATGGAGTTGATGCATCTCCAGATGTCATGAAGATTTTCTTCATGTAGGAAGGATTTCAGTTCATATCTGCATGTGGCTTTGGGGTTTGAGCTGTCAGTTGCCTTTGTCTACCATATATATAAAACACAACTCCAGCGCCAACCCTGTGCAAATCATACAAAAAAGTGCAAAAATGTCCACAGATATTGATTAGTGCATATACATAAAACCGTTCTTATAGTATGAGTGATAAAGTGACAATAGTGCTCCTGGATAGCTTCTGGAGTTGAAACGACACAGAGTTATTTACTGCTATTAGGACTCCCCTCTTTTTGATGTGCGCACAGGTGGTGAAGATATGTGGAAATGCTTTGTCCGTGCATTTGGGCTGTTTGTCCTTGACAAAGTGTGTTTCATGAATGCACACTATATCTCCTTTAAGTTTTTTTTACCTCTTTCCACATAGCCCATCTTTTGTAGGGGCTATTAAGTCCATGGGCATTAAGGGAAATTAGTTTAATAGTCATCTTGGTGTATGAAAACGCTTATTGGTTGCCTCAAAATAGTCTTAAGAGGTAGAAGTAATGCTATAAGATTACCTGTCAGAGGAAGTCTTTGAATGCAAGTATGTCGTTGATTGCAGGGCCAGCTATAAAGGGTGTTTTGTTCGGAGAGTTGTCCGAGATCCCATTCAATTTTCTTTTGTTGTCCCTCAGGTACTAAACAAACAATAAAAACTAGAAAAAAACGAACAAAGAAACATATAAAAAAGTGAAAAGATTCACAGTGTGTGAGCATGTCACTTAGGCACTGTGGGGGTCTTGCTCCTGAAGACCTTCCCCACCATCTAGTGGTAGATGAAGGTAAGGCAAGATCCTAAAGCATTGTTGCTTGCTTCTACAATTACCCATGTTTAACTTTTTGCCACTCAGGTGATATTTCATGCACTGGAGATTTGTTGTGTACTGATTCTTCGTTGCTAAGAAGGTTCCATTTCTTAGCCAGTTTTAGGCCATTCTCCAGACTAGTGATTGCATATGTTTTGTTGTCTCTTGTGATGAGGATTTTCATTGAGAAGCCCCATGTATAAGGGATTTTGTGATTTTGAAAAAGTTTAGTCAACATCGCAAGGTTTCTGCGTGCCTGCATGGTATGTAGTGAGATATCAGTAAAGACAGTGATATTCGCATATGGTTCAGGGAGTGGATGATTTTTCCTGGTGAATCTCATTAAATTGTCTTTAACATGGAAAAAATGGATCTGTGCTATGACATCGCTAGGCACGTTATCAGACAGGTGTTTAGGTTTAGGTAATTGGTGAGCATGATCAACCACTACCTCACCTTCTGGTGTTTCTGGCAGCAATGTGGTAATGAATTGCTTAACATAATGTCTAAGCTCTTGAGGAGGTACAGACTCAGCCACTCCTCAAAGCTTAACAGTGTTTCATCTTGAACGGTCCTCTAATTCTGCCATTTTGTTTTTAATAGTCTGAATATCATCCTCTGTCCCAGTATAGGCATCGACCAATTCATTATGTGCAGCTGCAAACTCCCCCATCTTATCCTCTGCATGGCTCATTCTCTCCCCTAAAGCTGAGACTTCAGATTTAATGTTAGTCACACACTCCATTATATCTTTGTGCAGCGATCCCCTTAAAGTCACTAACATATCTTTCATCATGGTATCAGTACCAGCGTAGGAAAATCATGAATTTGTTCTATGAATTCCGTTGTACTGTCATGTGACGATTCATGCTTTCCCAGCTCACCTGGATAAGTGTGGTTTGAAGATCTCTTCTGTGATGCTTTTTGGGGGCTATGTATAGGTTATGCTCTTGGGGAGGATCTGCTGCTGTGCCCCAGGGAGTGAGCCTGCTGATGATGAGTAGATTGTCCTCCATTCCTGCCTCGTCTTGATCCAGAGGCCTCCACACCGTCTTGGGGCCTAGGAGTGCTCGCGGCATCAAAGAAGTCCGTGAGCTTTCTGGGACCGTGTGCCATCTTCCTCTTGCTCATTTTGCCTTAGGGCGATTGCAGTTAGGGCGGATGAGTGATTCTTCCTCACCGAGCCTTTCATCATTGCTTAATGTTGCTGGATGGCGGTGGATGTACATGGAGCTCTCCTCTCATGCAACCATCTCTGCTCGCTGCCGACCACGCCCCCTCTGCTACCTCTTTCTTACCATACTCCAGCTATTCTCTTTCATCAGATGCTCCCCCTACTTACAGCCCTGCAGTCACTTACAGAACTTCAGTGGTTAAATCTAAGAAGAAACTGAAGTTTTTACCAACCAGCACAATCCTTCCACTATCCAATCTTACCTCCACACCAACCAATATGTTCCAGTCTGCTTCCACACCAACCAATCGGTTCCAGTCTGCTTCTACACCAGCCAATCTTTTCCAATCTGCCCCCACACCAGCCAATATGTTCCAGTCTGTTTCTACACCAGCCAATCTGTTCCAGGCTGCCTCCATACCAGCCAATCTGTTCCAGTCTGCTTCTTCACCAGCCGATCTGTTCCAGTCTGCTTCTTCACCAGCTTATCTGTTCCAGTCTGCTTCTACACCAGCTGATCTTTTCCAGTATGCCTCCACTCCAGCCAATCTACTCATGTCTGCCTCCACACCTACCAACTTGCTCCAGTCTGCCTCCACACTGGCCGATCTGATCCAGTATTCCTCCATACCAGCCAATCCAGTCTACCTCCATGATTGCCAATAGGGTTTGGCCTGCTTCTGACAGACCTGAACATGCTATCCAGCCTGCTGATCCAGTGCCCGCTATCCAGCCTGCTGATCATATGCCCACTGTCCAGCCTGCTGATCTGGTGCCCGCTGTCCAGTCTGCTGATCCGGTGGCTGCTGTCCAGCCTGCTGATCTGGTTCCTAATTCTCAGGCTGCTGTTCTGGTGCCTGCTGTTATGGTGCCCACAGTTGAGCCTGCTATTACAGTGCCCACTGTCCAGCCTAATGACCCGATGCCTGCTGATCTGGTGACTACTAATTTGGTGTCCGCTGCCCAGCCTGCTGATCCGGTGCCTGCTACCAATCCTGATGGTTCCTTGCCTATTGCCCAGCCTGATGATCCAATTCCTGATGCCCAGCCTGATAATCCAGTTCCTGATGCTCAGTCCAATTTGGTTCCTGATGCCCAGCCTGTTGTTCTGGTGCCCACTGTCCAGCCTACTGTGCCAGTGGCCCGCTGTCCCAGTGCTCACTGTCCCGGTGCCTGCTGTCCAGCCTGCTGACTCTGTGCCCACTGCCCAGCCCACTGCCTGGCCTGCTGACTTGGTGCCCATTGCCCAGCATGCTGACTTGGTGACCGTTGCCCAGCCTGCTGACTCAGTGCCCATTGCCCAACCTGCTGACTCGGTGCCCATTGCCCAGCCTGATGTGCCTCTGCCTGCTGATCAGTCAGATATGCATCTGCCTGCTGCCCAGTCAGATGTGCCTCAGCCCACTGCCCAGCCTAATGTGCCTTTGCCAGCTGCCCAGCCTAATGTGCCTCTGCCAGCTGCCCAGCCAGATGTGCCTCTGCCCACTGCTCAGCCGGATGTTCCTCTGCCAACTGCCCAATCTGATAATCCAGTGCCTGTTGATCCAATGCCTGCTTTCCAGCCCGCCTCTGATGATCCTTTGACTAAAGATCAGCTTAATGTTATTGACTCTATGCTTATTGCCTTGCCGGATTGTCCTGCGGAGGATAGGATTCCATCTTTCGTTGGGTCTGATATGTCTGAGGCTTTGTATACCTGGTATGGGTTACCTGTTCTACCTAAGAATCTTTTCTAAGTTGCCTCGATTGGGTCCCTCCTACACTATGTTCCTCCGATGGTGCCAAAGTCTGGTGGTCTGGACATACACTTTTGGTAGCCACATTTACCTTCATGACCTTGGTAGTGGTAAGCTCCAGGGGAGTGGTAGAGCACCATTTGTGTCTTGCCACAACCCGGATGCAGTTGCCATGACTCCAGGTGCATTAGGGGACCCATGTCAGGTAACCAGTGCCTTGGGGAAACCTAGAAGGCCGTTGAAGTGTGGAATAAGTCCTGGAGATCAGGCAAGATACATGATTGTAACCAGACATTCTGGTGTCAGAGTTTTGGTGTTGTCACATGACCCCAGGGCTAAGTGTACCCCAGTGTTGGGATGCCTACTGTTTGAGGGATCAAATGACCTATGCCTCTAAGAATCTGGCTGACAGGATACCTAGCCAGTTGCTTAGCCCCAGCAATCGGGCACTTAGCCAGTTACCAGACCCAGGCGGTGGAACACCTGGCTTCTTTTTGGATCCCGGCAACAAGGCTTCTTATTTGAAACTTGGCACTCCTTGGGCTTATGAGACATTTTTGTTCTAAACTCTTTCAGCTATGACTGGTTGGAGCACCAGGAGGTTGCTCCTTCGACGGGGGGTACTGTCAGGAACGGTTTCACCTGCTGGTGGCACTGTAGCTCCCAGATCTATGGGCTGCAGTTCCAGTGTCCACCAGCAGGTGTCCCTCAGCAGTTGCAGGCTGACGGTCGGTAAAAGTTTCACCTGCTGGTGGCGCTGCAGTTCCGGTGTCCACCAGCAGGTGTCTCTCAGCAGTCAGGTGCTGACATTATCCCCTGAAATCAGGCATCACCTGATGCTGAGTGCAGGAAGCATATTTAAACCTGGGAAATACTGTGATTCTTTGCCTTGGTATTTTCTCCTTGTGCCCCTGACCTGTGTTCCTGAAACCTGTTTCCCGTTTCCTGTTCCTGTACTCTGACCCTGATCCTGCAGTCTGATCCCTTCCATCTGCTCAGTCCATCTTTTGGTTCCCTTTCCCTGTCCTGTCTTGTTCCAAACTCTCCACTGTTTGATCTCAGTATGACCATGGCTTGGTACAATTACAATTTGGTTATTCCTTACTCTGTACATATTTAATTTAGTCTGTTTTTTATTGTATGTTGACTTTTGGTTTACTCACTGGCTGTATTTCACTATTTACTATATTGGAGGGGCGCTTTCTTTGTTATTTGTTTATCTTATAATAAATTATATTATTTACATTTTACCTGCGTTTGGTACACTCTGTTGCAGTTCACACATTTCTGGTCACACCGGTCCCTGACAAACAGTTTGGATTTCGGGGTTCTCAAATACATCCAATAAAGTCCTTTCTCTGGGGAAACTGCAGACACAAACTCCATCGGCGTATCTTCAAAACCCCCAATCAACCTGGGGGGTTGGCTTTGCCTGTTTTTAACCTATATTACTTTGGCTCTCACATATCCCACCTCTACCACATAGACAGATCTGATCAACAACTCTATAAAACTTTGATTTGAACTTCCTTTGGGCACGCCACACCACATCTCTTGTGTGCAGTGATTGACTGGAGACCCTAAAATCAGTGCATGGATTATAAAAATAGCTATTTTATGTCTCAAATGTATTTGATAAAATATTTTTGCTGTGATTTCAGTTTCTATGACAGTGAATGCTATGTGCAGTGATTTATTACTTTATGAAAAAACTAAAATAGTAGCATAATGTTAATTTCATGTCAAAAATATTGGCACTTTTTCAGAGCACGATCACTGAGAATGTTAAAGTGAAAACGGTTTAAGCTTTATAGTTAATTTAGAGAAGCATTAAATACAAATGCAATGCATATCATAAAGCTAGATAAAGGACTACAATAGTTTCCCTTTATGATAGAGGAAACTTAATGTCATATGTAAGTTCTCTCTTTCCTTTTATTTCAAATGTTTTTTATTAATTTTTAGCACAAATACAGAAAGACATATAGTACATCCTCATAAAAGTTCAACATTTGGTAAATCGCTGGTTTATATCTCACAGAGGCAATACATACCATCAAGATAAAGTTGGCATATAAACAGACTATCAGGTCAGTTCTTTGGTTTCCCATAGATATTACACTGTTACCAGTCGGTTTCGTTGTGTGGTCAATGTACCCGGGCACCCCTAATGGGAACCTGCTGTGTCCGGGTATATTTACCTGTGCAAAATCTAGGGAACTGCTGTATTCTATCAACCTAGGAACAATTCCGAGTGAGATTGTTTTGAAGTATGAAGATTTAGTCAGCGTATCTAGTTGGATGCACTAACGGAAAAAGGGGGGGACAAAGAGGGGGTGAAGGGGGAGCAAGAAGGGGGTCAGCCCGAGCTTTGCTCTACTGATCCTCAGTTAATAGTACCTGTACATCTGGGGTTTTGTAACCACAGTTTCCAATCATACTCAAATTTGGGGCGAGTGACAGAAGTCAGTGCCACAATGTTTCCATAGTGCACTGATGGTTCAAAGTTTGAATAACCTCCTTGTAGGAGGGGGGGGTCGAGGGATTTCCAGTGTTTTGTTATCAACGTTTTGGCAGCCAAGAACAGGTGTAGCGCTATTACTCGCCATTTTTTGGGGCGTAGGTTGATATTTATATGGAGGAGAGCTAACTCTGGGTTTGGTATAATTACTTCCCCTGCCACTTCTGATAATACCGAGAAGATCTTATTCTAGAGTGATCTAATGGAAACGCATGTCATCAGTGTGTGGTATAAGGTACCTATCTCACCACATTTCCGCCAACAAAGGTTTGATTGAGACGGATACATTTTTGATAATTTGAAAGGGGTAAGGTACCAGAAATGTAATACCTTTTGATAGTTCTCCCAGTGGTTCACACATTTAGACGTGGCATAGGTAGTGTTTATGGCTTGCTTCCAAGATGTTTCAGGAAGACTCACACCTAGCTCTCTTTCCCAATTGGTGTGTGTCTTTTCGAAACATTTATGGTAGGATAGGACCCTATAAAATAGAGTGATCCCTTTAAT
This sequence comes from Glandirana rugosa, assembly GCA_018402905.1. Classification (NCBI taxonomy): domain Eukaryota; kingdom Metazoa; phylum Chordata; class Amphibia; order Anura; family Ranidae; genus Glandirana; species Glandirana rugosa. The sequence continues at coordinate 1,122,322 of BLSH010438267.1, forward strand.
AGGAGAGGAACTCTCTGAGAGAAAGGATTGTACCTGTGTTGGGAGTTCTACATATATTGGGAGTGGATTCTTTCGGAGGAAAGAATATATTCTTAAATGTTGGTATCGCAGGGTATTGGGGAGTGAGAAACTTATTTGAAGGGTTTCAAAGGAGCAAAGTTCTGAGCCCTGGTAAAATTCGCTAAGATTGGTTATGCCATTATTTTCCCATATTTGGGTAGAAAGGTCTGCTATAAAGTGTTGTAGGACCGAGACGGGGGTGGGAATTTTAGAGCTGGGGCCCTTAGGGTCCATATGCAGGGAAGTTTCTTTCCAGTGTTTCAGGGATGTCTGAGTCATCCGCGAAGAGACGGTGGGTAGTGGGGCTCCTAACCTAAGAGCTATAAGGGTGGTCCTTAGATCTCCGGTGGGGGCCTCCAGGGTCTCCATTTGTGTCCAGGGTTTGGCGGAGAGAGGATTCCACCAGTGGCGAGTCTGGTCCAGTATGCATGCCTTATAGTAAATGGATATATTTGGTTCACCCATTCCTCCATTGGACCTATGTCTTGTCAGGATCTTGTTCACACATCTAGGGGGTTTCTTTTCCCATATAAACTGGTTAAAGATCTTTTGCATAGATAAAAAAAACTTCTGGGGTATTGGGATCAGGGTGCGGAACAGGTATAGAGGTTTAGGGATTGTTATCATTTTCAGGGTAGCTATTCTACCTGCTATGGAAAGGTTTTGTGTCCTTAGCTAAGATAGATGTTGCGGGAGGGAGTCCAAAAAGGTTGCATAGTTTTTACTATATAGTTAAGAGACAGAGGGGGTCAGGCTGATACCCATATATGTTATCGTACTAGTCTCCCAGACATATGGGAAGTCTTGAATTAATTAATTTTTAGCGGCGGGTGGAATGCATATCCCTAGCATTTGTGATTTAGTAGTGTTGAGTTTATAATAGGAGATTGCACTAAATTTATTTAGAATGGATTGTACTCCTGGGAGCGAAGTCAAGGTGTTGGTCATTTTGATCATTACATCATCAGCAAAGAGGCTTATTTATTGCTCCCTACCAGCAAAGGAGGGGCCATGAATGTCAGGGTGAGCTCTAATTGATTCTGCCAGTGGTTCCATAAGGAGCGTAAAAATGGTGGGAGATAAGGGGCACCCCTGCCTGGTCCCATTGGTAATCCTAATTTGTTTGGAGAATAGACCGGAAGTGAGCACTCTAGCAGAAGGGTTGGAATACAAGGATAGGATAGCCGTTTGGATCCAACCCGATATTCCAAATTTCTGCAGTACTTGCCTCAAGTATCCCCAGTGGACCTTGTTGAACGCCTTCTCCACGTCCAAGGAGAGGAGCAGAGAAGGTGTCCGAGAGACCTCCACCTGGGATATGTTATTTATTAGCCTGCGGGTTCCATCAGGGGCCTGACGGCCCGTGACGAAACCCACCTGATCCGGGTGGGCAAGTGAGGGTAAAATTTTTTGGAGCCTGGTGACAAGAAGTTTGGCAAAGATTTTGATATCAGTATTAATCAATGATTTCGGCCTATAATTGGCAGGTTTAGAACAATCCTTGTTAGGTTTGGGAATGGTGACAATTACAGCTCTTAACATATCTTGTGGGAAGGAGCCAGAGGAGGAGGAGGCCTCAAAGACTTCACATAAGCGAGGAGAAATTTCAGACTTTAGAAATTTATAGTACTCATTTGTAAATCCATCTTCCCCTGGGGATTTTTGGTTGGACAGAGTGTTAATAGATGCTTCAACTTCTGAGGGGGTGGTTGGCAATGAGATATCCTGGAGTTGTTCGGGGCTCAAACAGGGAAGCTTGACCTCCGATAGAAAAGCGTTTATAGTCTCTACTGAGGGCTGTGGTGTAGATTTATTCTCACAGAGGTCATATAGGGACTGATAGCAATCTGCAAAGCCATCAGCTATATCCTTGGGGTTTATTAATGTTTTATTAGATATGTGGTGTGAAAGGCGCATATCTGGCACATCATTATGCAAAAAAAAACTCCCTGTGTTCCTGTTGGATCAGACGGGACCACTTCTTGTCTGCCAGGAGTTTGGAGTCGAGCCTCCACAGCGGCGGAGGGGTGTGACAGAGAGAGTCCTCGATTTCCACCGTAATAGGCGTGTGGTCTGACCAAGAAATGGTTCCGATATCCATATTTAGAACATTTTGCAAAGCATATTTAGTAAGTAAGAAGAGATCTATCCTAGAGTACGATGCATGTACTGTAGAAAGAAAGGTATAGTCCCTTTCAGATCCGTGGAAACAGCGCCACACATCATATAGTTCGTAGTCCTGAAGAAGAGGGACAATGCAGTGGGTGGGTCTTCTGCTTACAGTGGTGGAGTCCAAGGCAGGTTGGATAACTGTGTTAAAGTCTCCCCCAATAATCAGAGTACCTTGTAGGTTGTCCTTAACAAGTTTCAATATGGGTTCCAAAAATTTGCGCTGCTTTATATTTGGGGCATAGAGGTTCACTAGGGTGAAAGGCATTCCGTTTAGCTCGCAAATAAGGATTATGTATCTCCCGGATGGATCTGGGATTTTGCGAATATGGTTAAATTTTACTGAGTCGTGGATAGCAATGAAAACCCCACACGCTTTTTTCGGGCCATTTGCCATATATAGGTGAGGGAAATGTCTAAAGTTAACTCAGGGGCATTTGTTGGCTGCAAAGTGTGATTCTTGGACGAACATAATCTGAGCTTTAAGTATGTTAGCTTCCTTAATCAGTGCTGATCTCTTGTATGGGCTATTAAGGCCCTTGGTGTTCACAGACATAATCTTCAGAGGCATTTCAGTTCAACATCAGTGCCCTTGAAGATGTAGCTTTTGGGAACTTTAAAGTCAATGCATGTATGTGAGAATGTTGAATACCTGAGGGTATTGTCTAAGAGCTGGAATCTTGGAGACCACATGAGAGGCATCTTCCTGAGGAGCGTTGATTTCGGTATACTGGAGGGCCGACCTGATTTCGGATGGTGGGAGGGAGGAAAAAGGGAAGACATAAGAGAGGAGAACAGAACCATACAATAGAGCAACAATAAGGGGAACATAGAAACACGTAAAAAAAGCCTGGCAAATAGCAGGCAAATGGCCAGCAATGGTGCTGCTGTCTAGCATGGGGGAAGCTGACAGCTAGTATTGGGCAGTTATTGCCAAACTGGTTAGGAGTCAGGTTAGGGGCCACCAGTCATTACCTCTCACACGCCATTTGTGTTGCAACGGAGTATTGGTATAAGGGGTCCGTTTCTTTATGTTTTTTTTTTTCCAGACTCATTTTATGACCATTCCATTGGGAGACGGTCAAGGTGGTTCGGGCCCGGGATCTGTGCCTCTGGAGGGAGTAGTTTCCACTGCTTGAAAAGTTGTATTCCTTTTTCCAGACTGTAGATCGGAAAAAGTTTCCCGTTCCAGGTGACCAGAAGTTTTGTGGGAAATCCCGATTTGTAGATTATGTAGTGATTCCGGAGTATCATGGTTAACGGAGCCAGCTTCTTTCTGTTCGTGGCTGTTTGTTGAGAAATGTCCGTATATAGGGAGACATTGAGAAACTCGTCAGGAACCACTGGGTTGTTTTTTGCAGTCGCCATGACCCGCTCTTTTGCATGGTAATAGTGTATGCGTGCCAGTGTATCTCTGGGTGCAGTGTCCGGCAGGAACCTCGGTTTGGGAATGCGGTGTGCTCTGTCCATGCAAAGCTCTATGTCTGACAGGGTGGGTACAAGGGCTTTCATGAGGAATACCTCTAAATTTGATTTTATTCCTCCTCGAGCGGTCCTCAAGGTCAGCGGTTTTGTTTTGTAGCCTTAGGATTTCTGATTCCTGGTCAGCAAAAGCATCAATCAGGTCATTGTGGGCTATGTATAAGTCGGCCATTTCGGCTTCTATATGAGAGATTCTATTCTCGTGCTCTTGGGCCTTTTCTTGTAGAGAGGCCACCATCTCATTAAAGTCTGTAAATAAAGTGGTTCTCAATGAGAGCAACATGTTTTTCATGGTGGTCTCAGTTATGGCCTGGTCCGTGGCTAGGAATGCCTCGATCATGGGGCCCGATTGTCTGGGTTGCCATGCTGCTTGGGGTGGTGAGTGCAAGGTCTCAGGGGTGTCAGTGTCTCCCTCCCTCAATTTTTTCATCTTGGTAGGGCTTCTAGTGGTGGGAGAGGGAGGGGGGGACAATTCATCCATCTCTCCTTGGCGGCCATGTGGTTCGTTGCACGGAACGAACGGCTGCCGCACGGAACGAAGGTTCCCCTGGGAATCGGCGCCATCTTTCTTACCCCCACTTGGAACCGCCGGGAAGAAATCCGTGAGCCGCTGGAGTGGACGATTATCCTTTCGTCTCTTAGACATTCCCCCGGGTGTCTGCTGGTACTGGGAGATGTCGTTGGTTGCTTTTTTTCCCCTTGTGCCTGCTATTATGCAGCTTTAATCAGCGTGTAGAGAGCGGAGCTCAGTGAAACACGTCCGTCCTCACTGCTGGCCGGCCACGCCCCCCTCTCTCTTTCCTTTTAGAGCGTATAGGATAATAATATTGGTTATTTCTTGGCAATAGTAACTTTATTTTTCCCTGCATACATTTCAAAAATGGAATCTAAATTTACTAAACCTAATTTTTATAACCGAGAAGTTAGTCTGTAATTTCTTTACTAGGAATTAGGCTTCCATTTATTGTTGCAATTCAATTTCAATCATTCCTGCCACTTGCAAGGTTAGCCAAGGTTAAATTAAAGGGATCATTTAAAATATAGTGTACTCTTCAGGTCTGCATCTTCAGCTAATGCTATTAACATGTACTTTGTAATGTCACATTTGATCCAGACTACTGGATTTGAAAGTTCACATCTATTTGTCAGATATGGTAATTATCAGATTAAATATGTGTTGTAAGTGTGGTATTTTATAGGTATCAGTTATCTAATAAAATAACTGTGCAATAGTTCAAGACATTGCTCACTAATCTTTACATAAAAAAACTGAGGACTGTGTTATTTTAGGGGAAACTTTCAAATCAGGGATAGGTAAAGGTGTTTTCCCAGGGAAACTATACTGTTCAAGCAGAGTTTGGAAAAGTTATGTTTTCTGATATGGTGTGCTGCTCAGCAAGGGATGAAGGTAAATTTGAATTTTAAAGGACACTGTGGTTCTGAATTGCAGAAGGGGGCATAGTTTGTGATGGTGAACATGTGGATATCAAGGTACAATCTGCTTCAGTGCTAGGAATGAAGGCAACAGATCCCTAAACTTCTATTAGGGAACATGTAGTTATTTAATAAAAAAGTATAAGCTGTTTACCTAGGAAAATTAATTTTCTCTTAAGCCTCGTGCACACGGGAGGACGATCGTGTTCAACACGTCGTACTCACGACCGTTGTATGCAGAATCGATCGTCTGTGGCCGTGCTTTCAACAGTTGAACATACGACGGTCGTTCGTGGGAGTTGTATGTGCAGACTAGAAAACTTGGTCGTGTCAACAAGCTCGCATACGACCGTTGTATCGTGTGTAGAGCAGCTGTGTTCAACAAAGTTGTATTGTGCTAAACACGCACGCAAGTCCACTTCAACTAACATGAAATTAGATGAAGGAGCCCAAAAGGTGACGCTACTTCCTCATTATACACTCGTTCGCGTCATCACGTTCGGCCGGCCGCAAGTTGTATGTACGACCGTCGTGTGCATATCAGTAGGCTACATACGACCGTCAACGTACGATTCAACACGGTCGTACGCACGATCGTCGTCCCGTGTGTATGAGCCATTAGTGTAGAGAATTAGTTGAAACTGATTTGGCCTCAGTCATCCGATCATGTACTAACAAAAAACTTTTTTTTTTTTTTTTCATTTTCATTGCACGTGATTGAGTTTATTTTCAAATCAAATTTTACTTAAAGGATATTTATTTATTTATTATTTATTTCAGGTACTTATATAGCGCTGTCAATTTACTCAGCGCTTTACATATACATTGTACATTCACATCAGTCCCTACCCTCAAGGAGCTTACAATCTAAGGTCCCTAACTCACATTCATACACATACTAGGGACAATTTAGAGAGGATCTAATTAACCTCACAGCATGTCTTTGGAGTGTGGGAGGAAACCGGAGTACCCGGAGGAAACCCACGCAGGCACAGGGAGAACATGCAAACTCCAGGCAGGTAGTGTCGTGATCGGGATTCGAACCAGCGACCCTTTTACTGCTAGGCGAAAGTGCTACCCACTACACCAGGATACAGTAAGTTCACCTTTTGTTACATGTTGCACCCATATTTAGGGTGAAAAATACATGTTCCAGCTGCTGCCACCAGGCCCCCGATATTCACCTCTGTGTGACAGCAGGTGAGGGATCTTCTCCCCGCATCCGCTGTCACAATTTAAAAATAATGCTTCATTAATTCACAGCGATCTGTAATTGAAGAAATTAAGTGTGAGGGTGCTGATGAGCACATTTGTAGTCCATTCACAAGCCCTACAGCTTTTAAACATGCAGGCTGCAGGACTTGTCTGCAGAAGTCTGATCCACTAATCACGTGTACAATGCTTTCCAGGCTCCTACAAGAAAAAATGAATGCAATTTTTTTATGCAAAAATATTTGCATTTAATATTTTTTCCAATAAGTTGAACTTAGCCTTTAACTTTAACTCATCCATTGAGCTAGGTAAAAATTCACTTTGCAGCAAAGATATGGTATATTCTAAACTCTAATAAAGAAATGTGCAAGTATGTTGGTTTTTTTACCTATTACAAAGAGTCCATTAGGGAAAAGTGGCAACATCAAGTAAACCCAACTTTAATCAAATGGTGGTCCTATTCTGTACAGTGACTCAATTTTTTGGAATTTTTGCCAGGTTGTGCACTACAACTGTGCAAAAATCTTGAGATGTTTTAAAAACGGAATATCATAATCTGTATCACTCTAAGGGCTGGTTCAGACTTTTATTGCAGTAAGTGCTTTTACTTTGCATTATTACAGTAAGACATGAAAATAAGTATGGTACATAGTGATATCATTAATTATTATCATGTGTGTGATGATGTGTACTGCACCTACAAAAATGCTGCAACTCTGTTTCAATAAAATTTACCCCAATCCATTGTTGTTTCCCTAACTTCAACTGTCCCACTGACTCATAGATCCTTGAGCAAAATCAAAGTGCTTTTTGCAATAAACTTCCAGTGCTGTTTGTGACATCACTTTCTATGCACTTAATTCAGCCACAACAAAGCTTTAATGTGATTTTTTTAAAATTATGCTCTAAACAAAAATGCAGGCTAGTTTGCAGCAGTGATCAGCAAAGATAAACTAATTTATTGAATCATTGCTTGTTTGTGGCACATAAGTTATTCAATGGCTGACTCCATAAGAACATAAGCATACAAATATTTTACTTCATGTCAGACTCCTTTTATTTTCACAATATTTGTAGTAAAGTAAACGTATGCCTTTTTTAAACTCATGCTTGACCAAATAAATATATAATTTATGTACTACATGTGGCATAGCAGCTACCAAGTATTGTTATATAACACCCAGCCATTCAGAGGAATTAGTCTAGCCCAAAAAATGTTTGTGTAGCCATGCGAACATGAATTAAATGCATTTTAAATTATAAATTATCCTTTAATGGCATGTTCAACAATGTGATAACATATATACAAATATGTCCAGAAACAATTACATGCAGTACACATGCTGTCAGTGTTATAACTCAGTGTTGTAACTCTTACAGAAGTATATTTATTTAGAAAGCATGAATGAAAGTGATTTACTTAATCTTTTGCTGAAATTAATGTATAATGTAATTAAAAAGTAGTTCATGGGGGCACGGGGAGCATGTCCTGTCAAGGACCGTGAACAGGCATTCTCTTTGAGTGCTTCCATGCTGGCCCAAGATTTGCCGTCTGAGAACCTGACTACAACGTTCACAGTACCTCACATGGATCGCACTAAAAACAGGAAATCTTACTCTCAAGACTCCCACTCCCTACAATCTTGGAGACAAGATCTTAATCGGAGACAAGATCACCTCAAGTGGACTGCAACATCTGCCCACCTCTCCCTCTTGCTCTCTTCATTTGTTGCCACTCACCCGGACCCTGATCCAGCTTACTCTGATTTTGAAATGGAGAACCTGCAACTCCACCCTACCCTACAAAAAGTGCTTTGCAGTGCTTTCAGCAAAGGTGGACATAGAAGCAGTATGATCTATATATGAAGCCACCCACTGGAGCAATATGCAAGACATTTTTGATGGGCATCAATTATTCCACTCTTGCTTGGACCAGGTGGAGACCACATTCCTTTCCATGTGAAAAACAATGGGACAATTACAATCTCTATTAACTGCTCAACACAGCATCATGCAGGCCCTCTGCACCCACCTGGATGACTTGGAAAGCAGAGGGAGATGGAATAATATCTGCATACACAGTCTCCCTGATGCCACCCAGCCACAGGATCTCAAGGACATTGTGCAGGGCGTGTGTCCCATGCTCCTTGGAAAACAACCTATGGATCTAATAGTCTGCAACCACATGATGTACTCTATTTGGGCTCATTACTTTACAGTGAAGGAAGTGATTCTTGCTAAAACACATTGGACTTTGATGGAGCACAGTTAACCCTATGCTCGAATCTCTCCCGATACATCCTGGAGAAAAAAAAAGCCCTCTACCCCTTACCAAAGCTCTTCAAGATGCACGTATATCCTATAGGTGGGCCTTCTCTTTTCGTCTGACAACCCACAAGAATGGCCGTGTCCACTTTCTGCCCTCTCCAGATGGCCTGGAATAATTTTTTTCACCTCTGGGTCTTCCTCCAACTGAACTGAGTTTATAGCCAGATCATTGTTTGTTGAACTCCTGACGTGATCTGACTGGCAGACCGGTGTCTCCTCTTCCCAGAGGTGAACCAAGTACAGCCCCAAAATCATCCTCAAAGTAATGCCTCTTCCATAGCTCATAGCTTTGTACTTTGCATTTTGACTGGACTGTCACAGCCTCCATGTTCAAGATCTCTACCCCTCTATATGCTATTGTGTATGGGATACTGGCGACTACAATCTCTAGTTCAGAATTGATCAGATTCAGATACTTTCCTTTCTGTTAAGCCTCATAACATTTATGTTCTACGTAGTCATTACATGTGTTTTTCTCTAATGCAACTTATTCAACTAGCCATAAAATTCACATTATGACTTTTGATGGTTTACTATGGCTATTGGCTTATTTTTTTCAGACTGCATCTCGGAAAACGGGCTGTGTTGCCTTGCTTATTACATTCATGTTTATTGCAATGTATGTTCTGTTTAATTATTAAGATACCCCAGGGTACTTTGCATCTGATCTGCATATGTTTGTCTATATAACGCTACTGCCTGTTGAGCAACTACCTGAAACTTACACAGAGCCAGGCTGATTTCCTTAATTCACCTTACACTTGAGATATGCTGCTATTTCTTGTGCCTTGAGCTTTTCGTGGTTCTAGAGATTACTGCTGTAAGTTACCTGATCTTTAAGGTAGGGCACTAGCTAATATATTTACCCCCTGATATACAGTATCTCACAAAAGTGAGTCACCCCTCACATTTTTGTAAATATTTTATTACATCTTTTCATGTGACAATACTTAAAAAATTACACTTGCTACAATGTAAAGTAGGGAGTGTACAGCTTGTATAACAGTGCAAATTTGCTGTTCCCTCAAAATAACTCAACACACAGCCATTCATTTCTAAACCTCTGGCAACAAAAGTAAGTACATCCCTCACAGTGAGAATGTCAAAATGGCCAAATTAGCCATTTTTCCTCCCCAGTGTCATGTGACTCGTTAGTGTTAGGTCTCAGGTGTGAATGGGGAGCAGGTGTGTTAAATTTGGTGTTATCACTCTTACTCTCTCATACTGGTCACTGGAAGTTCAACATGGCACCTCATGGTAAAGAACTCCCTGAGGATCTGAAAAAAATAATTGTTGCTCTACATAAAGATGGCCTAGGCTATAAGAAGATTGCCACTGAGCTGCAGCATGGTGGCCAAGATCATACAGCAGTTTAACAGGCAAGGTTTCACTCAGAACAGGCCTCACCATGGTCAACCAAAGAAGTTGAGTGCACATGCTCAGCATCATATCCAGAGGTTGTCTTTGGGAAATAGACATTTGAGTGCTGCCAGCGTTGCTGCAGAGGTTGAAAGGGGTGGGGGGTAAACCTTTCAGTGCTCAGACCATATGCTGCACACTACATCAAATTGCTCTGCATGGCTGTCGTCCCAGAAGGAAGTCTCTTCTAAAGATGATGCACAAGAAAGCCTGCAAACAGTTTGCTGAAGACAAGCAGACTAAAGGCATTGATTACTGGAACCATGTCCTGTGGTCTGATGAGACCAAGATAAACTTTTTTGGTTCAGATGGTGTCAAGCATGTGTGGTGGCAACCAAGTAAGGAGTACAAAGACAAGTGTGTCTTGCCTACACTCAAGCATGGTGGTGGGAGTGTCATGGTTCGGGGATGCATAAGTGCCGCTGGCACTAGGGAGCTACAGTTTATTGAGGGAACCATGAATGCCAAAATGTACTGTGACATACTGAAGCAGAGCATGATCCCCCTCCCTTTGGAGACTGGGCCGTTGGGCAGTATTCCAACCTGATTACGACCCCAAACACACCTCCAAGACAACCACTGCCTAGCTAAAGGAGATGAGGGTAAAGGTGATGGACTGGCCAGGCATTTCTCCAGACCTAAGCCCCATTGAGCATCTGTGGGGCATCCTCAAATGGAAGGTGGAGAAGCACAAGGTCTCTAACATCCACTAGCTTTGTGATGTTGTTATGGAGGAGTGGAAGAGGACTCCAGTGGCAACCTGTGAAGTTCTGCTGAACTCTATGCCCAAGAGGGTTTAGGCAGTGCTGGAAAATAATGGTAGCCACATAAAATATTGACACATGGGGCCCAAGTTGGACATTTTCACTTAGGGGTGTACTCACTTTTGTTGCCAACAATTTAGACATTAATGGCTGTGTGTTGAGTTATTTTAAGGGGACAGCAAATTTACACTGTTATACAATCTGTACACTCACTACTTTACATTGTAGCAAAGTGTAATTTCTTCAGTGTTGTCACATGAAAAGATATAGTAAAATATTTACAAAAATGTGAGGGGTGTACTCACTTTTGTGAGATACTGTAACTATCCCTTTGAGATCTGTTGTTCCTGCCCCTCTCTACAAAAGTTCTGGTTATTAATACCAAACTGGGCTTTCCCACTGAAGTCACTGATTTTCATTGTAAGGTATCTATCTCTGTGTCTTCTCTTGTCCCTTTGTCAAATATCACCTCTCTGTCTTACCTCTCTCTGAAAGTTTGTTGAAATGGAAACCCCATGTTTTCACCTTTTTTGGGGTTAGCTCTGGCAACTGTCTCTGTTGGCACCTTGAATGTTCAAGGGTTTAGGATAGGTCAAAAATATTATACTATATGCATAAATAGTTCATATATTAAAGTGGATGTAAACCCACCACCCACCCAGTATAAACTAATGGCACAGTATTAATGTATATATACATGCAAGTCTCCTGCATCTATCCCTTCCTTTCAAATGTCCTTCCTGTAAGCACTAGCGGCTCTGTAAAACTCTGAAATCAGAAGGTGTCTGTGTTTGCTGGAGTTCGGTGGGTGGAGTTGTGATGTCACAAGCCTCCCCACCCACCTCTATACTGAGACATTGAGGAGGGAGGGAGGGAGGGGGGCATTTAAAGCTTTCTCTGCTGTGTGAAGGAGATAAGCAAATTGCTTGTCACTCACAGAGCAAGGGGCAGATGGACTGTGTATTTCCCTGTTAGTCAGAATTTCTCTTCCTGAAAAAAGATACACTCATTACTCACAGTTGGATCAACTCTTTGTGGCAAGACTGGGCACAGATGATATGACATGCTATACTCTACGAGGCAGAATTCTTAATTAATTTTTTTTTCGGGTTTACATCCACTTTAATCTTACAAGAAACTCATTTTAAAGGGCTTACTTCACCTCCACTTTCCACTCATCATAAAACCTTGTACACCAGCACTAACCCAGATAACAAAAGAAGTGACAATTGGATTTCATTCTTATATCCCAGCTACTCTCACTACTACCAGCTACTACTCATAGATTCCATGGGCAGGTTCCTTTTTGTCAAATGCTTTCACTTTCGCCAATGCATACTTACCCAATGTGGGCAAAAAAATGCTTCTTTCTATTTTAGCCAAATTAGAACTTTTCACAGAAGATTAATGACAATAGCAGTAGTGCCACACTAGCCCTAATTCTATAAATTGCTACAATGTAAACAATCAACATAAAATGTATGTAATTAATACATGTGCATACATTGTAAAATGTGGTGATGCATATATTCCCCATATTTAGTTATTTCATAATTCCTTCAATGTGCATCCATTGTGAACTAAATATCAATAATGCATCTGTGCATGGTGAATATAAATACATGGAGGGGAAGGGGCACGTGGGGGAAGAAATATCATGAGCTCAGTTTTAGATAGATTCAGTTTGAGGAAGTAGAAAAGAAAAAGTGGTATGAGCTGCTATTATGTATGTTGCCTGGTTGCTGCTTCCACTGAATGTGTGTCACACAAGCAAATTAATTGATAATTATAATGGTGTGGATGCACTACCAGTTAATAAATAAAGATAAATATATAAATAATAAATAAGCAAACGTGACTAATAATATAATAAAAGTGGCACAAGATGTGAATATCGGGAAATGAATCTTTAATTGTAAAAGGTGGAAAAATGATGTGGAATGGACACCCTAAAGGTGCTGACAAAAAGTGCTGAGTGCTCCAGGTGTATTGTGCAAGGTAAACAAATATTTCATGCAAATGATTGAAGTCCAAAACAAGTCTCTATAATTGTCAAAAAAAGTGCTAAGTACTGCCAATATATGTGCATAATAAACAAATGCTTCATGCAATAAAAAAATAAAAAATAAAAAATAAATAAATAAATAAATAAAAATCCAGGAAAAGGGGGATCCTTGTATATTCAATGCCAATAGTGGTTTGGTCACTGATGATCTTCCTTCAGTGTAAACTTCTGTGATCCTTCTTATCAAATGTGCAAATACCAAGCTAGCAAAGTGCAGGATGCTCCCTCTACCAGGTGAAATGGACTCTCACCTTAATTGGCGACCCCCACTCGGGTCAAATCAGGCTTATGGTATAACTCTTTCTCTTGTTGGAACAAGGCCACTTTAAATAAACCAAGGAGTGCTAACCGCACTTAATAAATGAAATCAAAGTGCTAATCACACAAAGTATAAAACCATAAATGCTAATCGCATCAATTTCCAGATGTCAAAATGTGCTAATCGCACAGATGCTGTGATAGCGATGCTGATCGCATCAGAGAGATAAATAACCGGGTGCTAACCGTACAGGGTTTAAGAACATGTGCCTTCCAATATAGAAACACATAGTGCAGGAAAACTTCAAAATAAACTCTCTTGGTGCGGAAATCTTCACTGGTATAAATAATTAAAAATTCAACCATGGCTCCCAGGTAAGCATGAAAAATAAAGAAAGTTTCATAGTGCAATATGTACAGCAACTTATGAATAAACCATGCCACCCCTTTGGAAAACTACTCACATTTTGTTAAAATTTCAACAGCATAAAAACAAGTAAAGGATGATCTCACGTAAGTTATAGGATACCACCGCCAGGCTCTGCCTCTACATGTTACGCCATCTGCCATCGTGGCTTCGTCTGGAGTCAAGCCGAGCCGGTGCAATGGGGTGGAATTTATAAGTGTATATAGTGAACATTAATTGCAGCTGATTGCATTAGTGTATGGAGTGAGAGTTGGTTGCAGCTGATTAAATTGTTGACAAGCTGTGCCTGCGTCACCCACAGCTAATGATAAGACTCCTGAAAACGACTAAAAATCGCTAATGAAACAGTTGACATCAAAGTCGACATTATGACCTGTAGGTTGCAAGGTCTGCATCTCATGGATACAGAATGATTCACGCTGGCTGAGTGTTTTCACCTTGTTGCTACCTCTCCAATGGGGGTGATATTTTTCAATGGCCCAAAACTTGAGAGATGAAGGATCTTTATTGTGATGTGTAAAAAAATGCTTCAATACACTGTGTTTTGGGTAACCTTTGCTGATGTTTTGGACATGTTCTCTAATTCTCTCCACATTGGTCATTTCGTCCTCCCTATGTACTGAATTTTGCAAGGACATTCCAAAGCGTAAACGACTCCTTCTGTTTTACATGTTATGAAGTCTTTAATTGTATAAGCCTTCCTAGTGACTGCTGATAGAAATTTTTCTCTTTTTATATTTTTTCTTTGATTTTTGGTGCACGCATAGCAACGTTTGCACGGGTAGAATCCTTTCCCTGCAAAAAATGTAAATCCGGGTTCTGTGCTACTTTGTCTCTCAAAGTGGGGGCTTTTCTATAGGTGAATCTTGGTTTCTCCGGTAGGATCTGTTTGAGATGTTTATCTGATTTCAGTACCTCCCAATGGCGTCTGAAAATCTTCTCAATCTGTTTATGTTGTATTCCATAATTCAGAACAATGGGGAGATTATCTTGATATGATTCATTCCTTGTTTTATCTTCAATTAATCCTTGTCGGTCCAATTGATCTACCTCTTCAATCTTTTGTTGGATATATTGATCTTGGTATGCCTTTTGGACAAACCTTTCACCAATCATTTCCGCTTGTTCCCTGTAGTCCTTTTGTTTTGTGCAATTTCTTTTTAGTCGCATAAATTGACCTTTGGGAATGTTTAGTAACCATGGTGCGAAATGACAGCTGGTAGTTGGTATGTAACCATTTCTGTCTACTGTTTTAAAATAAGTTTTGGTTTGGAATGTACCCTCCACTATTGAGATGGTAAGATCTAGAAAGTTGATCTGCTGATGGTTTATTTCCCATGTGAACGAAATATTTCTATCATTAACAGTCACTCGATTTAGGTACTGTGATAACTCTTCTTCCGTACAGTTCCAAACTATTAATACATCATCAATGTATCTTTTATACAATTTAAGTTGAGGCGGTGGGGATGTGTATATGCTAGTACTTTCCCACTCGGCCATGAAGATATTGGCCACACTGGGGGCAAATTTGACCCCCATGGCTAAATCTCTGATCTGTTTATAAAACTGATTTTTATACCAAAAGTAGTTGTGTGTTAAGCAATATTCCAGGCTTTGTAGTAAGAACACACATTGTTTCCTTGGTATGTTGCTATATTCTTTAAGTGCCCATTTAGTGGCTCTAATTGCTTCTTGCTGTCCTATGATCGTATAAAGTGAATTGACATCAGCTGTGGCTAAGATACAGGGTCCATTTTCAATCTTTAATTCATTCAATATTTGTATAAGTTGTTTTGTATCTCGTAGGTAGGCTTTGGTCTGTTGTGCTAGCGGTTACATAAAATGATCCAGGTATTGACCCATTCTGGCTCCTACTGATTGGATGCCATTTACAATAGGTCTACCTGTTGGGTTCTGGTTATTTTTATGAATTTTAGGTACTGTATAGATAATGGGAATCCGGTAGGTATCTGGTACCAAGTATCTACTTTGCTTTTTATTGAGTAGACCTTTTGTTACATCTTTGGTCACCAATTGTTCTAAGTCTTTTTTATATGATCTGGTGGGGTTTCCCCTTAGAGGTACGTAGGTATTCAAATCGGCCATCTGTTTTTCCAATTCCGTAAGGTAAGCTTCTTTTGTTTGTAACACAATAGCACCACCTTTATCCGCTGGTCTGATGACCAGATTATTGTGGTTTTCTAATCTTTTCATTCCTATTTTCATGTATTTAGTTTCCTTTGCTTTCTTGATTTCCACTTTTTGTAAATCCTGAGTCACTAGGCGTTTGAAAACTTCTATATGACTATTGTCAATATTCGATGGATTAAACAATGATCTGTTTCTAAAATTAGTATACTGATAATTTGAATGATGGTTAGTAATATTTTCCAAAGGTTTGGATAACATATATTTTTTGATGTTAAGTTTCCTTGTGTAGCGTTGTATGTCCATATATATATCAAATTTGGTCATGTTGCGTTTCGGTGCATATTTTAAACCTTTATCTAGGACCATAGTTTCCTCTTTTGTAAGCTGTACATCACTTAGGTTGATGATACCTTCTCCTAATGATCTCGTTTTCTTCCTCCATCCTGCTCTACATCCCCTCTTTCTGGGGTTCTTCCTTCTCTGTTCTGCGTTTCTCTCCAGCGGGGGGTCGCTTCCCCCCTCCATTCCTCTAAAAAATGCCTTGGTGTTCTATTTTCATCCCATTCATCTCTGAGGGGTTCATCCCTTTTATGTGTGGGTATGGGGCTTCGAGGTTGATAATCCCATTCTCTGTATGAATTGTGGAATGTTTGAGGAAGTACTGTGACATCCAGGCTGATATGTCTGTTAATAAGGCAGTGATCTGTGAGGAGACTGATGGGGTGAGCTGAGAGATAGATTTGGGTGTCATCTGCAAATAAATTATAGCGGAAGCCATGGGAGGTTATCAGCTGACCCAGGGAGGATGTGTAGATCGAGAATATTAGGGGTCTAAGGACAGAACCTTGGGGGACCCAAACGGTAGGAGGGGTTGGATAGGAGGAAGTGGAGTTGTAAGTGACACTGAAGGTGCGGTGAGATAGGTAAGATTCAAACCAATGGAGAGCACAGCCATGAAGACCAAGCAAATTGAGTTTTTTGAGGAGGAGGGGGTGATCACCTGTATCAAAGGCAGCGGAGAGGTCCAAGAGTAAGAGTACAGAATAATGACCATTGGATTTGTCCATTAGTAAGTCGTGTATATATATATATTTTGTATTAGTACATACTAAAGTGAACACATATAGTAGCTCACAGGTTTTTTACACATATACTGTGAATTTGTCTCTATCAGGGAAGCTAGGGATAATACTGTCAAATCGCTTATCCTGCTATTCTCTCACAATATGGTTTGCCACCAACTTTTCATTTGCAGAATATGGTCCTTTATAACCCTCCAGGCAGAATTAGAATTAATGGTAATTTGTCTTATACTATTTATATCCACAACAAGATCCAACAGGGCTGCCCTCTTTCACATTTCCTATACCTCCTAGCCATGAAACATCTTGTAATTGCCATCCAATGCAGCCCCTTTATTTGGGGACTGTCAATCTGCAAAAATGCATACTGATGACCTTTTACTATACATTTCTTTTTTTTAAATTCTTTATTTCCACTTCAGCCCCGGAAGGATTTCCCACTTTAGGACCAGAGCACTTTTTGCGATTCGGCACTGCGTCGCTTTAACTGACAATTGCGCGGTCGTGTGACATTGTACCCAAATGAAATTTGCGTCCTTTTTTTCCCACAAATAGAGCTTTCTTTTGGTGGTATTTGATCTGCTCTGCGTTGTTTCTGACTGCCGCTATAAATAAAAGAAGAGCGACAATTTTGCAAAAAAACCCACATTTCGTACTTTTTGCTAAAATACAAATCCAAAAAAAAAAATATAAAAAAAAATTTTTTTTCCATCGTTTTGGGCAATTTATATTCTTCCTCATATTTTTGGTAAAAAAATCGCAATCAGCGTTTATTGATTGGTTTGCGCAAAAGTTGCCGCGTTTACGGATGATGAGAATTAATTTCTGTGGTTTTTATTTTTTTTTATTTTTTACTAGCAATGGCGGCGATCTGCGATTTTTAGCAATACTGCGATATTGCAGCGGACACGTCGAACCATTTTGACACTTTTTTTGGACCATTGGCATTTATACAGCGATCAGTGCTATAAAAATGCACTGATTGCTGTGTAAATGCCATTGGCAGTGAAGGGGTTAACCTGCAGGGGGCACTCTAAGGGTTAACTGTGTTCCCTGGGCGTGTTCTAACTGTATGGGGGCTGCCCTGGCTGGGGAAAGGGGATGATCACAGCTTCCATATACAGGAAGGCTGTGATCATCGCCCTTCCCCCTTCAACAGAACGGAGATCCGTATTTACACACACGGACCTCCGTTCTTTCAGTGCGGGAGAGCCATCGCGGGTAGCCGGCGGTGATCGAGTCCACCCTACCCGCTCCCTGGCTCCCCCCAAACACAGTGATAGTTATCGCGGCCGCCGTCCTATGACGGCAGTTCGCGATAACAAGCCATCTTGCCGCCATCACGCTGCAGCGGGCGGTCGGCAAGTGGTTAACTTTTCATACAAACAAACACAAAAGCAGATAATTTCATATAACCAAACCATCTTACTACAACAAGAATCACACCTTAAACGGGCCCATTGATCATATACCTATCATTTATCATATGATCATATCATATTCCCACAATATTGTTGTGTCTGTAACAAAAAAAAGAGATTAAGAATAGAGTTGAGCGAACCTCTGGAAGTTAGGGTTCTGCTGGTCCGGCCGAACTTCGGGACAAAGTCCGGGTCCGGGTCCAGACGGAACCCGAACGATCGCATGGACATCGAACCCCATTGAAATCAATGGGGACCCGAACTTTTAGGCACAAAAATGGCTGTAACAAAGTCCTGGAAAGCCCTAGAGGGCTGCAAAAGGAGGTAAAATGGGGGTAAGGGCAGGGCAAGTGCCCTACAAAAAAATGGGGACAGGAAAATAACTTTAAATATTTAAAAAAAAATAAAAACATAAAAAAAGCAAAAATGGAGGTGAATGTGGATCATCTTCAAACTGTGTCTGAAAAGAATTAATTAACGGTAGAAGCCATATAACTGTTCTAAAATCAGCTTCTTTGTAGGGCAAGTGCCCTACAAATAAATGGGGATAGGGAAAATAAATTGAAATCAAATAAAAAAATGTGAAGGGGGGTGGATGTGGAGTAGGAGCCTAGAGGTTGACTAGGCCGTGACCGTGGCAGTGTAGGTGGAACTGGCGGTGGTAGAGGAGTAGGAGGAGGTAGCCAACATGTTTTTTTTTTGTATTGAGGCCTATTCAAAAAAAGAAGTATATGAATGGCTGTGTGAGTCCGGTCTAAATGTTTATTCTGCACAAGGTACAGACAAGTCTTGTGGGATCCATGCCCGATTCATTTTAATAAAGGTTAGCTTGTCCACATTGGATGTGGACAAACGGCTCTGCTTGTCTGTGATAACGCCCCCTGCCGTGCTAAACACACGTTCCGACAATACACTGGCTGCAGGGCAGGCCAGCACCTCCAAGGCATAAAGGGCAAGCTCAGGCCATGTGGCCAATTTAGAGACCCAGAAGTTGAATGGGGCAGACCCATCAGGCAGTACGTGTAGGCGTGTGCCCACATACTCTTGCACCATGTTGCCGAAATGCTGCCTCCTGCTAAGACGTTGTCTATCGGCTGGAGGTGCTATTTGTTGTGGCGGGCTGCTGACAAAGCTTTGCCACATTTCAGCCATGCTAACCCTGCCTTCTGAGGTGCTGGCGGTGGCACAGCTGCATTGGTGGCCTCTACCTCCTCCTCCTCCTCTACCTTCACCTTGTGCTTCCGCTGAGCCCCCGGTATCATATGGGAATGCCCTCAGCAGCGCCTCTACCAGTGTGCGCTTGTAGTCGCGCATCTTCCTCTCACGCTCCAGTGAGGGGATTAAGGAC
>BLSH010438267.1:1145169-1156065 GCA_018402905.1 Glandirana rugosa
ACGTCTAGTTCGAGACGTATTTTGTTTCTAGCGATGCTAGCACGAGTTGCTAGTCTAACAACCCCCTTAAACTCTAAAGTTTATGGCGACGAATCTCAACCTCTAACGTCTAATTTGAGACAGATTACGTTGCTAGCATGTAAACATAGCATGTGTTACTAGTCTAACACCCTAGCATGTGTTGCTAGTATAACACCCTCATTAAACTCTAAAGTGTATGACGACGCAACTCACTAGACTGACGTGATCCATCTCCGAAGACGAATCTCCCTGTCTAAAAACAAGGTTTTGGTACTCTAAGCAGAAGCCTCTACCTAGTGCAGTCAGATCACTCAACGCAGCAGTATGTGAAATCTCAAATTACTCCCACAATATGATCGTTGTGTACGATCCCACAATCTGATCATTGTGTACGATACAAATGTACGATCGTTGCATTAGACAGAGTTTAATCTGCAATCTCCAACTCTAAGCAGCGGTATTTGAAATCTCAAATTCCCCCAACAATCTGATCGTTGAGCACGATCGTAGCGATCTTTGTTTTATGCAGAGCTTGATCTGCAACTCAAAGCAGCGGTATGTAAAATCTCTAATTTCTGCTATCTGTCCTCAGAGCAACAGCACAGACAGCAGTAGTAAAGTAATCTATCTCAGGATGCAGGATCAGATCTTAAAATGTCTCAAATCTCTCCCTCACGCTTTCAGCTTCCTTTCCCTACACTAACCCAAGGAGCATGTGACTGCAGCACTACGTGACTCCAGCTTATAAAGAGGCTGGGCCACATGGTGCACTGGCCAATCACAGCCATGCCATTAGTAGGCATGGCTGTGATGGCTTCTAAGGGCAAACCAGTGAAACGCTTGTTGATTGGCTGCCCTGCAGCTTCTCAACACGTGGAGTAAAATAGCAGAAGCCCGGACCGAACCCGAACGATTTTTGAAATGTCCGGGTCCGTGCCCCGGACACCCGAAAGTTCGGTACGGACCCGAACGTTACAGTCTGGGTTCGCTCAACACTAATTAAGAATAAAAAAAGGGAGAAAGTGAAATACAAGCCAAAAGAAAGGTAGAGTAAAGCTTGGAGCCCCTACTCCTCCCACTAATGCAGAGCCATATTCCCTGGAGCAGACATAAAGGGACCAATATGCCCATTTTCTTTTAATTTCTCTTCTCTGCCTTGAACGGTAGTGGTAATGTTCTCCATAGCATAAATATCTACTACTTTAGTGTGCCACAACAAGATATGCAACATGGTACCCTCAGCTTTGCCGCAACTCGGCAGGTGTTCATCACGTCTGGATATATTTTCTGCAAGAGAAATGGAACCTTATTCCAACATGTGTTAATCTTGTAACTCAGCTCTTGATATTTACTAGCCACTGAGGAATAGTGGGCAAAGTAGAGGACCTGATGCGATGGAGGCTACTTAAGAAGTAAGTAAGTTGCTGCAGCCACCAAGGGTCTAGTGGTGGATCAAACATTGACTGTATTTTAGCCTTAGTCTTCAACCTAGAGTCAACAAGAAAGTCACCAAGGTGAAACTTACCCTGCCCTTCCACTTGTTTAAAGCAACCATCCATATGGCCGGGGGGAAATGCTGGGTTTCCCAGTATTGGATATAGTCCAGTAATCTCCCCTTCTGATTTGGAAAAGAGATGGCTTTGTTGCACTGCTCTTAGCGATTGCACCTATGAGAGGATGGTGTAGAAGGGTTCCTAGAGATCTTCCTCTACACCACGCAAGTACTCTTGTGAGGTGAGCTGCCTGATAGTAATGAATCAGATCCAGGAAGGCTATGCCCCCATGGACTTTAGCCATCTCCAAGAGTGAGTGTGACAACCGTGGATGCGTTTTCACCCAGACAAATTTTATAAAAACAGTACATACTGGTTTAAAAAATTAGGTCAGCGTGGCTATTGGCAAGGTCTGAAAAATATAAAGCAGTCCCGGCATAATGTTCATTTTAAAAAGAGCATTCTTGCCCATCCATGTAAAGGAACCCTTATGCCATCTATCCAAATCAGAAGGAATAGCACGGAGCAATAGCAATAGCACGGATACATTTCTAACCTCGACATTGGACTTCCAGCTCTGATCTAGGAATTTAAAACCTTTGGATTTCAGTAACTTCAAAAGTAATACATAGAACTCTTCTAAACATTCTACCTGATAACGTTATTTTCAGATGACATAATTAATTTCCATTTTTTTCACAATCTGCCTCTATTAAATAACTCAGTACTCACATATTTTTTTTTTGTGTCCCTCTTTGCATTGCTCTCCATATCTCAGTTAATAGCCTCAACAGGCCTTAAGCCATCATCGCAGCTCAACAAGCCCTTCCTAAATTCTCCTGTTAAATGGATGCTCTACTTTCAAATTCTCCCTTTTAAAACTTTCTACCTGCAAACCATGGCCCTTTCCCATGTAGCAACTTTAATTTACAACCTGCTTCTCTCAAGCACTTACCCCAATCCTCCAACTTATTTTTCTGAATAGGAGAAGGACCTTGGAGTAATTTTAAAAGAGGATGAAGGCTTTAATTCTTGTATATTGACAAATAAACTATCTAGAACACAGTTATAAAGTGCTTACTAGATATTATCACTGCCCACATCTTTTACATAATATATATCCAAACATACCTGACCATTGGTAATTTATAATGAATACATACCTTCTGAATTTGTGGTGTTATCTGGTTGAAGTTTAGCCATATTGATAGCTTTACTTGCTTTTTAAGCATTTGTAGACATACTTACATAATTCACAGTAGTAGTATAAATTGCCCACACGGTTTGTATTATTACCTACATTGAAGGATAAGATAACTCTATCTTTTAAAAATGTGTTTGGCAACAGAATAACCCTGAGGGATTTAAGTACAATAAATAACGTTGCTGGCTGAGAGAACATATAAAATCAGATTGTTAATGCTCTCTAAGAAACATTGCAACTTTTTTTACATACTGTAGGTCACAGAACTTACTGAAAAGTGGCCCTGTATTTTACCCATTTAGAATAAAGTAACAGGATCCATGTAATGGAGAAGGTAAGGGGCATATGTATATACTACCCTATTCACCATTTGGACCTGGATATAAACCTACCACTTACAGGTATGGAGGCAAATGTTACACTCCTCCTTGTGGACACTGGCCTGGTGAACCAATTAAAAAAAAAAAATGTGCAACAGTGAGCAGTGATTTTTTTTAAGCACTGGTATTTACAAAGGAAGAAGGAGTTTTAAATTAGAGGCAAATGAAAAAAAATTAGAACTCCCAAACATTACATATTTGGAAAAAATGCACTTGAATGCATTTTAGTGCACATAAAAACATTATACCGTATTTATCGGCGTATAACACACACTTTTCCCCCCTGAAAATAGGGGGCAAATGATGTGTGCGTGTTATACGCCGATATAATGTTAAGAAGCCATGTTTTTACAGTATTAACAAGTACCGTATACACCATATACACCGCCGCTCTGCACTGCGAGAGTTTGCAGACTCGCGAGAGTTTGCTGTCTGAGGCAGGAGAACTTGTACCCGTCAGGTACAAGTAAAGTAGTGAAGTAAACAGGAGTGGGGTTTTCTATACGGCGTAACGAATTAACGATATTAACAGATAAAATATATGGTAATTATAAAATAATTATACAAAGTGCTAACATTCTAATTCCCATATGTGCAAAAACTGGTGATACAATAGTGCCAGCATGCTGGATCCAATATGTGCAAGTAGATGGATCCTTAAATAAATAAATAATATTACTGTATGTGCTGAAAATATCCTAAAATTATTTCTATAAAATATATACCGTAGATATACAACAGTAGATACCGTACTTTTTAACAAAGTGCTAGTGCATTACATAGATGCTGTGCAGCAGTGTGCACAGATTTAAAGGGGACCAGAAAGTTCTGAGCTACCCTTATTTTGCTTCAAAGTTCTTTATTTGAAATTTAAGTTTTTTTTCTGAAATTTCCCTCTTAAAATGAAGGTGCGTGTTATACGCCTGTGCGTGTTATACGCCGATAAATACGGTAATACCCAATTTCTGGTAAAATATGAAAGATGGTGTTTCGCTGGGTAATTAGATACCTAACATGTTATGCTTTTAGATGTGCAGGCCTGGCCTGTGTAATGGCAACAAACTACAGAACCTAAAGGCTTTGAAAGCCTTTACAGTTTACCAGTTCAGAGTTACACTGGAGGTCTGGCACTAAAATTATTGCTCTCACTCTTATATTCATAGTAAGCCTCACATGTGTAGTGCTATCACCATTTACATGTGCGAGCAGGACCTACATGAGCATTTGAATTTGTGCATGATCACAGATGGATGGGGTGCTTTAAAAAAATGTAACATTTATTTATTGCATTTTTTTACACAGTCTGTAACTGTAATCTTTTCAGGATCAACTTTATTGATATCACAAGGGATTAACAACATCCTATATGATAGTATGGGCCGAAACAGGTACTCTTTACTGAGATATCTGGGGTATATTAGATGACATATCTCTCATCTGCCCTCAAAAGCATCTGATAAAACTAATATCAGTTTGATTCGATGTTTTACAAACAGGTAATGACTTGTAAACAACAAACCAAAACCAGGGGTGGCAAAATCCTCATCTCTTCCAGCTTCATTCATCACAGAGGATGGGAGGGTATAGATTCACCTACTTCTCCTCTGTGCTCAGCCAGTCACACAGGATGCAATGGTCCCTGGCTCCCTGGTTGCACCAGGGATCCCAGGAACTGCTGTGGGCTCCCTTCTGAGTCATGTATAAGTGATCCAATAGCTGTAGAGCCACTTAGACCACTTGTACATGAATGACCATCGCCAGCTGCAAATTTTGATACCAGAATCATGGGTTCAGCTGCAGCTATGATCCTGGTATAAGTGCTTGTTTCTCAGGATGTATGAGTAGGAAGGGTGGGAATCTGTTAGGGAGATTCCATGCAGAAAAAATATCCCCTAAAAATCCATACCAGATCTTTACTCTGAGCATGAGACCCCGCTCCTGAACCATACCAGGCCACAAGCCCTCAACATGGGGTTTTGCCTTGCCAGGGGATAGTACCTTGTCCACATGCTGATGAAGACAAGGGCCTCATCCCAACAATACTTGGTTGTAGGGGTCTGTGAGCAGGGGGCTTATCAGAAGGGGGGCCCCTAGTTACCGCCCCCTGCACATAAATATAGCTGAGAGTATGGGGTACTCATTTACAATAAAAAAAATGTTGACTAGAAAGACACCCAAACTTTTGCACTTTATTTAAAAATAAAAGTCCCTCATTATAAATCCATTGTCAATCAAAATGCCCACCACTGACTTGCCGGGAAAAAATGTCAACCCGCTTTGAGAAAGGGACAGGGATAGTAATGGCATCACTGCCAAAATATGGCCATGGTCATGTTGAAATATTTGTTAATGATGTAATGCTTCATTCCCCTCCCCCTTGCTTATGTGACCAAGCACTGGTGGGTAAGAACACAGCTGGTACAAGCAACAACTGCTTCCTTAGGAAGCATTGACAGCTGGGATAGTGATGACATCATTGTCCAAATAAGCCATGTGACCATATTTAAACAATGATGTAACCCGCTCCATTCCCCACCAATTTTCTCACATGGCTGAGGATTCCCAACAATGTACTGTAAGTTAATGGACCAGGTGATGACAGTGATTAGTATGGATGCAGCGGGAGTTGTCACGTTTGCCCATGCAGAAAACATTTGGCATTCATTTTGTTAAAACTTACACTCAGACCAAACACTGAGCTCATCCCTAGTTGTCACTTCCACAGACATTTTCAGGGGACTACAGTGGGTAAAATGGAAGACATAAAAGGTAAGTATATGCTCCTTCCTTATGCACTATATAATCCGGCTTCCTTATACACTGTGCTAAAATGCAAACCAGATGACTTGCTCTCAGAGCCAATTAGCAGCTTAGTACACGTTTGCTTTATTCTTCAGTGGAATTAGCAAACTGATATCTGTGGTCTTATACTCATTTTCTCAAATTATAAGCTGGTGTGAATAGTGTATTATAATCTGAAAAAAATTGCTACAAAACTCTCTTTGTTGTTTTTGTTACTTTGTTTTTCAATTCAATCCAAAAGCTGACAAATAATGTAATCTTCTCTTAGACAGGCGTTGCATGCTATCTTAGCTACGCTTTGCTACTTGACTGGAGAGCTGACACTCTTTAGCAACACAGAAGCTAATAGAAAAAAACCTTAGACAGATCTTACAAGCTTTCATGAACTTTGCTATTTAGCTGAAAATGGGCAGTCTTTTCGTAATTTAGAGACTAAAAAAGTGCTGAATTCTCTCAGACAAATGGTACACACTCTCTCTGTTGTAGTTTGTAAGGCCTGTTTCACACGGGCTTCAGCTTTGTTAAGAGCAGTGTGAACAGCAAGCTTGGACAAAGCATTTGTAGAGCTTTCAGCAAGCTTTCAGCAAGCTTTGTTAAAGTGCCATTGAACTCTAGTTTTTTAAATGTTGAACACAGATCCTAATGGGCGTGTTGATTACCACTTTAAGCAAGCTGCTAGCAGGCTTCAACATGCTTTCAACAAGATTCCAGAAGTTCTGAATGTTGAAAATCCTTTCTCAGCTTTCATCGAAGAAACGTGCATGAAAATCTTTTTGGTTTATTCTTCATCACATAACATAACATCAGACAAACTTACGTAGCAACATAATATGAAGTCTATGATGAGATGTGGTATGGCTTCAGATGTCAGTCAGGAGGAGGAAGAGTTCTGACAGGTGTTCACGTCACATCTCTGAGAATGTAGGCTTCC
The DNA here is from genome assembly GCA_018402905.1 of Glandirana rugosa. NCBI lineage: Eukaryota > Metazoa > Chordata > Amphibia > Anura > Ranidae > Glandirana > Glandirana rugosa. The sequence goes on from BLSH010438267.1 coordinate 1,152,001, forward strand.
ATATCCTCCATCTCTTTCCCTCCCTTCCTAGCTAACATCACGAAGTCACAAATTCTTATACTCTTTGAAAACCTTAGGTCAGCTCTTTTCAAAGTAACCTTCCATACTTATATGGTCTTAGTCCATAGAAAGACTACTCAAGACTCCTCCTAACATTACTTCACATGAGGTTTGAAATAGATATACAGCACATACAACATTTTTCTCTGTCCAAAAGCACATTGAAATAACATTCACAAATATAACTAACATTACATTATATTTCATACATTTCATATATTTCAGAGCCCAATATTATTCAAAATAATATTATAAATTCATAATTTCCAACACTGAAGTCTGCTACCAGCTTGCTTAAGGTGGCAATCAACACTCCCATTGTTGAATGGTACATTAAAAGCTTCAACGAAGCTTGCTGAATATTTTCATGGCACACTGGGAGGCAGAACTTTTATTTAAAGATAGACCCAAAAAAATACAGTGATAAAGAAGGATTATTGATGACCACGCAAGCTTGATCTCTGACCAGCGGATCCCAGCCAGGGAATCTTTTTATTTACAGTATCTCACAAAAGGGAGTACACCCGTCACATTTTTGTAAATATTTTATTATATTTTTTTGTGACAACACTGAAGAAATGACACTTAGCTACAATGTAAATTAGTGAGTGTACAGCTTGTATAAAAGTGTAAATTTGCTGTCCCCTCAAAATAACTGAGCACACAGCCATAAATGTCTAAACCACTGGCAACAAAAGTGAGTACACCCCTAAGTGAAAATGTCCAAATTGGGCCCAATTAGCCATTTTCCCTCCCGGATGTCATGTGACTCATTAGTGTTACAAGGTCTCAGGTGTGAATGGGGAGCAGGTGTGTTAAATTGAATGTTATCACTCTCACTCTCTCATACTGGTCACTGGAAGTTCAACATGGCACCTCATGGCAAAGAACGCTCTGAGGATCTGAAAAAAGAATTGTAGCTCTACATAAAGATGTCCTAGGCTATAAGAAGATTGCCAAGACCCTGAAACTGAGCTGCAGCACGGTGGCTAAGACCATACAGCGGTTTAACAGGACAGGTTCCTCTCAGAATAGGCCTTGCCATGGTTGACCAAAGAAGTTGAGTGCATGTGCTCAGCATCATATCCAGAGGTTGTCTTTGGGAAACAGATGTATGAGTGCTGCCAGCATTGCTGCAGAGGTGAGGAGTACAAAGACAGTACAAAGACAGGTGTTGTCTTGCCTAAAGTCAAGCAAGGTGGTGGGAGTGTCATGGTCTGGAGCTGCATGAGTGCTGTTTAAGGTTCACTAAGGGAACCATGAATGCTGTGACATACTGAAGCATAGCATGATCCCCTCCCTTTGGAGACTGGGCCGCATGGCAGTATTCCAACACCCCAAACACACCTCCAAGATGAACACTGCCTTGCTAAAGAAGCTGAGGGTAAAGGCGATGGACTGGCCAAGCAGGTCTCCAGACCTAAACCCTATTGAGCATCTGTGGAGCATCCTCAAATGGAAGGTGGAGGAGCACAAGACCTCTAACATCCACCAGCTTTGTGATGGCATCATGCAGAAGTAGAAGAGGACTCCAGTAGCAACCTGTGAAGTTCTGGTGAACGCCATGCACAAGAAGGTTAAGGCAGTGCTGAAAAATAATGGTGGCCACACAAAATATTGACACTTTGAGCCAAATTTGGACATTTTAACTTAGGGGTGCACTCACTTTTGTTGCCAGTGGTTTAGACATTAATGGCTGTGTTTTACATTATTTTGAGGGGACAGCAAATTTACAAAGTTATACAAGCTGTACACTCATTACTTTACACTGTAGCTAAGTGTCATTTCTTCCATGTTGTCACATGCAAAGCAATAATAAAATATTTACAAAAATGTGAGCTGTATATTCACTTTTGTGAGATACTGTATATGCTGTATTTTAATGGATCTGTGTAAGTTTTTAGCAACATTTACTTCTATTAAACCATTATACGGTTTTACAATATGTGGATACTCTTCTTTTTTTTATGGGACATGAGAATGATTAAGAACCAGCATGGTCTGTCAGGGCACTATTTCCACCTCTTTCTAATGGGTGGATCTGCCATGATTTGTAAATCCATGCTTATCTAGACTCCTATAATGTGAAGTCTAGGGATCTGGTAAGCTTACATCTTATTTAATCATGGTGAAGGTGTACTTGGTTGAATGGTCGTTTATTATCTTTAGGTACATTTTCAAAGGCCTTTGCATTTGCATTTACCACTTATCCCCATTTGGAAGCATTTTTTGTACTGATGTCTGTTATTTAATGTGTTTGCACTATATTATTATTCACTTACCACAGCATGTTATGTTTTATATGTTTTCCACACAATTTGTTATGTTGTTTTATTGGCAGTAGTTGTTTGGTCACTTCTTGGTCATATCTTTTGTTTTCACCTACATAATAATCATACTACATACTATTTTTGATTTGGGAAGGTGATGAAGTGAGTTCACTATGATTTATGGATAAGATTGTTGATTAGTTAGGTACTAATGATAAGAATATTGTCCCATCTTGGAAAATTGATAAGAAGGGGGTTGTGTTCCTGGATCTTGAAATATCTATTTCTAATGGTGTGTTTATCATAAGAAACCACTTCAAACCTACTGACCATAATGGTTATATAGCATAGCATTGGATAGTTGCCATCATACGCCCTGGCTTTTTAATACTCTAGGGAACAAGTTGCCTGTATTTGGAGGGCTTACATCTCTGAACTTGCCTTTTATTAGCTATTTTATTAGAAATAGAGGTTCTGTCAAAAAGATTCCTGCAAAAAGGTTATAATAGTGATATGATAAAGGATGAAATGAATAGACTGAGAAAAATTGATGAAAGTATGGTTATTAGATATAGCGATCAAGATCATACTAAGGAAGGTACAGAGAAATGGAGAAAATGATCAAGAAGCATTGGGGTGTCCTATTGAAATATACAATTTTAGGACCAGTGTCACCATCTTTGTTTATAAAAAAGCACCTTCTCTCCGTAATATGTTAGCACTTGGAGTGATTGATCCCCTGAGTAAAAATAAGAATACCAGTATAATCTCAATTTTGTCTTTATACGTGTGGTAAAAGCAAGGGGTGTGCAACCTTTAATGTTAATACCAAGAAAATTACAAAGTTTGTGGCTCATAGCACCAGTAAAATGTACAGGTTGAAAGACTGTATTACTTCAGCTACAGAAAGGGTAGTATATATGTTAGAATGTCCATGTGTCCTACAGTATGTGGGCAGCACCTCATGACAGCTCCATGTCAGAAATAGGGAGCATATAACTAATATTAAAAAAGGAGAGAAGAATCCGAGTTTCTAAACATTTTAAACACTGCCATAATGAGGACCTCAGTGGTTTAAAATCCTGGGAGATAAGGAAGGTGGAGAGACACTGGAGGGGGAGGGGATTTTACTAAGTAATTGAGCCATAGGGAATCCTTTTGGATTTAAAAGACTAAAGTACTTACCCCTAATCTTTTAAATGTAGAGTTCAACTTCAAAATTGTTCCGTCAGTAACCTTTAACCCATGGATTTGGGTCCCCTCTGTGTATTTTATTTTATTATGTAAGTCTTATTATTATATAAGACCTTTAGAGCTGAAATATGTGTTTATGATTTTATATTTTAGATTCATATATTTTTTTTTTTTTTGTTCCATAAAGTTTATTGTGAGTATCTCAGCAGGGTTACAGTACATTGAAATATTATACTTCAACCAGCATGGATTAATCAAGCAGTTTGAATGTTTACAACGTTGAACAAAGATTAGAATACAATCAGGAGTCTTTGGGTAAAACAGTTGACATGTAGAAAAAAGAACAAGAGATATTTTTGGTAATTATTAATGCTATATTTGATACGTGTGTATTGAGATATTGAAGCATTTGTAGTCAGGGTCATTATATGGGTATATTGAAGTTCTCGTTATGTACTTTGTTTGGTGTTATTATTGGGGGATATAGTTTTATGGGCGGATGAAGTATTGTAATGGGAATAGGTGAGATTAGCTCGTCTAG
>BLSH010438267.1:1159475-1172843 GCA_018402905.1 Glandirana rugosa
CTAATTACAAACTAAATGAAATCATGACAGACTACGATATCTGACTTTTCATATGATATTTGGTTCTGTTAGGTTGAGAGTGTGTCGGGCTGTTTCTGTTTAGGACTGTAACGCTGGTGTTTATCAGTCTTGTTTTTATATGGTTGAAAATTGTAGGAATGGTTTTGAGTGTATTGGGTCGACTGTAGTCTGGAAGAGTTGGCTGGTTCTGAGAGGCGAGGTGTAAGGGTGAATTGATTCTGCGTATCGATGGCGAAGTGTATGAGGTGGTTTATTATTAATGTAACTAGTTATCCTATTCCTGGTGTACCAGGGGGAATCAGTCTTTATCTTATAATTGTGTTCAAGCCAAGAAGCTGGGAGGGGAGTTGTCTTATCCTATTGATCAATGTAATTATTATTTGGTGGAGTATGTGAAGCGGTAGCTATGCGTCTTAGTTAAGTGGGAATGTGGAGCGGAGAGTCTTGGTCGGTTGAGAAGGTCTGATGTCAGCTGGGTTATGTGAGTTTTGGTAAGGATGTTAAAAGTTGGTATATTTTTGTTCTGACTATTTGTGGTCGCAATGTCAGGATTTGTCTTTGTCGGGCTGTGTGAGAGTTGGATTGTCTTGGTTTATAGTATACTTTTCAGTCTATAGCATCAGACAGTACTAAAGTAAATCAAACATTAATCCGGCCGTCCTCCCTTCTCCCGGTTGGGATGTAGGAGGCGTTTGGCCATGGAGCGGCGATGTGCGGCCTCGATTGGACAGTGTAGTGGATGGCATAGTATACCCATGGGTGTCAATAGGTTGAATGTCTTTTGGCATTAAGCACTTAGGTGGTCTACCATACTGACAGAAACATTGTTTGGTTTAGGGTGTAGGGGGATGCGGTCACACATCGCCGCTCCATGAGGAGGGCCACGTCCACTCAAGAGCCGTTAGCACAGTACTCTTTCGGAGGCTCGGGTTCTCTTTTAAAGAATTTTTTAACAATGAACTTCAATAACAGTGTTAACTGCAACAACGATAAACATTATCCATGGGGGGAGGGGGAACAGGGGCTCCTTTAGAGGAAGAAGCTAATTGGATGAGGGATATAGGGAGAGCATAACTTGCTGTGGTGCTGCAGATATAGGGCATGAGATGGTCGTGTCCACGGTTAGCAGCTTTAGGTTAGGGGTGGCCTAGTGGGATCCATTACGGGTGAGATAATTAATGTATGATTAGCCATGTTAAGCCACACTTAGATTTGCGTAAAGTCTTGTTTTCCTTTGGCATCCCGAGGTACTGATCATAGTGTGGGGATGTTGTGGGCTTTGGATGCAGGTTCTCAAGTTCTGCGAGGTTCGTAGGAAAGTCCTTTCTCTTGTTGTAGCTTGAGATTCCAGGTTCTTCTGTTTTCTCGATGAGCTGTGTAGAGGAATATACAAGAGCAAAACAGAAGGAAAAGCAGGAGAGGCGAGATAGATAGACAAGAGGGGGGGGGGAATTAGGGGTATTGGGTAGAGAGGGTATCGATTACCGGGAACCGGTATGTAGCTTGGGTATCATTGCCTTGTCATGTTCTGTATCTTCTTTGTCTTCTGTGTATAGCGGACATCTGAGGGGTTGGGAGGTGTTGGTATCTGATTCGACGAGGTAGGGATGTATGTATTAAAAGGTGGATCTGGGTTGATTCTACAGTGATCAATCTTGTCTGGGTCTTCTGTGAGCTGGAGAGGCCGTGGGGCTGTTGGACGTGTTGCGCTCGGCAGTCGATGATCTGGGGTTCCTCGGGGATGTGGATCTTCGGCGTCTGATGTGAAACTCATCTCGGACTGGTATAGCGTCGGTGGAAGTCGATCTTCTCAGGGTGCTTGCTTGGTTATAGCTGTACCAGTCTGGGAGGTCTAACTGCGGGAGATTGAAGGCCGCACAAAAGGTGGGGAGGTCCTCCCAAAAGCGTATTGTGGCCGATTGGTTCTGGTAGGAAGCAGATAGACAAAATGGAAACTTCCAGCGATACTGAATACCTTTGTCTCGGAGGAGGTCCAGAAGTGGACGAAGTATTCTCCTGTTCTGAAGTGTAATGGGAGAAAGGTCTTGAAAAAGCTTGACTTCCGTACCGCGGTATAGTAGTGATTGGCGGTCTCTCGCTCTACGAAGAATATCTTCTTTAATTTTGAAATTGACGAGACAGCATATCACATCTCTTGGAGGGTCAGTGTCTCGCCTCCTGGGTTTGAGGGCCCTGTGTATGCGTTCAATTTCGATTGGCGTTTCAGGTGGCCTGCCGAGCAGATCGTTAAATATATTGATGGTAGCGTGTGCGACTTGATTGTGCTCAATAGATTCAGGCATACCTCTTATTCGTATATTATGGCGACGTCCGCGGTTTTCTAAATCTTCCAGGTGTCTCTGCATGTCTCTCAGCTGGGTACCTTGGGAGTGAGCAGATTCTTGAAGTTGCTGTAGTGCAGTACTGTGAACCATTGATGTTTCCTCTATATCTTCCAGTCTATTGTGCACTGATTGCAGCTCTCTCTTTAGATCTGATATGGCTGAAGTCATTGCTGCAGTTAAGGACTCTTTTATGTCTTCTGCCACTAACCTCAGATCTGCCATGGCTAGTGGCTGTGTCCTGTTAGAGCTGTGCTGCTGGGTGCTGGAGCTCTGCCTTCCTGGTGGGCTTAAGCTGGATGAGCGTGGCGCGGCCTGGTAGGCCCGATCTGAAGCCGGGGACTCGCGTGATTGCGAGTGGAAGAGCTCCGGTATACTGCGGCCCGCTTGGGAGTTCGTGCGCCGGGGTGAGCGCGATCTGGCTGGGGATGGTTCCCTGGACGTCTTCCCCATTTTTGGGCTGTTTTGGGTGATGGATGGCGTGAAAAGAAAGCTTATTTCCCCCCGGTGTGCAGGAGCTCAGGGTTCAGGCGTCCATGCCGCTCCGACGCCAAGCCACGCCCCCTCATATATTTATATGATTATGATGTTTTTTATGAATTGTGAATTGTAATATGTATATTGTTTTTTATGTACATACATGGCGAGAAGTATTTTAATGTGTAGGTATGTGTACTCGTTTAGTGCACATGCAGGCTATATCCAATCCTTCGCGGTCTCAAATGTCCCCTGGGATTACATGGAGCGACTTTTTTCTACTCTGTCAGGAAGGTATACACTCTTTGCAACATTATATCACACAGTCAAATTGGTTAGATATAGTACAGTTGTCCTGGACACAAACGTTTTGCAATTTAGGTTGATTTTCTTTATTTCAGCTATCACATTTCCTGAAATCCCTACCACAGGCATCTGTCTCTGTGCATCTCTCAAAGTGATTTGAATTAGAATGCTAGGCAGAAGGCCCCACTAGACATAACCTGTCATTCACTTATAAACTCCCACTCACTGAATCCTCTATCCCACCTCTTAGGCTTTTAGATTTGTGAGAGAAAGATCTGCAACTTGAATTGACACCAAAGAAGTGCACCCAAATCCTGGCTCTCTCCTACAAATCCTTAATTTGTAGCAAATATCAGGAAACCAGCAATAAACTTGTAACCCACTGGTACTGCACTCCAGCCCTACTACATCATATGTATCCTTCCTTGCCTGAGACCTGTTGGCATTGTGAAGAGGGAAGGGGTGACATATTACACATCTTTTGGTCTTGTCCGGCACATACTGTAAAACATTTTGGAAACAGGTCCACTCTACAGTGCAGAAGTTCTCGTATCCTATACACCGGCACTCTTCTTGCTGCACTATTCTACTATTCCATTAAAGGAATACACAAAACAGGTGATCAGACACTTAATCAACGCTGTGCATTCCAGTATCCCCATGCTGAGGAAATCATCTACCCCACCTTCTTTTTCACTCTGGTTCCTCAGGATTAAAGACATAAGGCTGATGGAGAGCATGACTGGCATTCTGAAAGGCACAAAGGATAAAACTAGTAAATAATGCTTCCACTGGATGGCTTATTCTTGCACCACAAAATTCAAACAAATTGTTGCAGGCTAATAGTCTCCTAACACCTGGAGATTAGCTGTTAACAAACATGGTGCTGTTTATTGCTATGTACAACATCAATGTGTCTGAGGAATATCTGGGGTATTGTATACTCAGATAGCTCTTTAGTACCCGGCGCCAAGTAGGGGAACGGGTTACCCTTGCCCCATTCCTCTATCCTTCCCCCTTTCCCCCCTCCCATTCCCACCACTTTTTTTTTAAACAGCATATACTCCTACAATATATTTCAGCTCAGGGGACTCTGGCTCAATATTTATTCATTGCAACCGTGGACCCCATTTCAGTTTGGTTTCTTAGATATATGCTTTAAAAGGTTGTGCATTTTATTCATTGATGCTCAACCCCGTGTGATGTTATTTAGCCAACTTAGCCATTTGGGATTTGTTTCCTGCTCTTTTTTCTGTTATTTTACTTCCCTTTTCATTTGACTATTTTTTCACCTGCTTTGTTGTAAACATTAGTAATATTCTTCATAAATACTGAATGCAAAAAAATAAGAATAATACAATAAAAAAAAAAATAACACAATTAAAAAAATGTTCCTCTCCCCACATGCTCACGCGCAAAGTCAAACATACAAAACGGTGATCGGACCACACATGCAGTATCACTGCAAACATCAGAGTGAAAGCTATAATTTTAGGTCCAGACATCCTGTGCAACTCTAACCTGGTAATCTGTAAAGGCATTTATACGTGGATAATGGATAATTTAATTTAATGTACCATAGTCTGTCACCATTCCATGAGACAGTGAGACATGCTTGGTATGTATTTACTCAGTGTAACATAATGTTTTATATTTTACCAAAAATTGGGTATTATGTTGTGTTTGTGTTAATTAAAATTAATTAAAATGTAGTTTTTCCAAATAAATTGCGTTTGAAAAATGACTATGCAAATACCGTGTGACATAAAAAATTGCAACACTCATCATTTTATTTTCTAGGGTCTATGCCTAAAAAATATATAATGTTTGGGGGTTTTTACATGTATAAAAGAAATGGCAGAATTTGCTTTGTAGGCAAGTGATTAATCATAAACATCAACAGTAAATATGAAATTTGATGGACAAAAAATACTGTGAACATTCTCAAAGTGAATAATTATGATTTAATAAAAATACTATGTCCAATTATGAGTCATTTAGCATGCCAGTCATATACAAAAAAACATGCAGTCTGAAATCCAGGAAACATTTTTCAATTACATAATAATTCAAAGGAACATCTTCAGAGAATTATACGATTTCTATTCAATCTTAGCCCTAAGGACTTCGACATTGTGTGCTTGTCTTAATTGCTCATCCTGATTTAGTCGATAATGCAGAAGATAAATGAAATTCAAATGCATAGTTCAATTATGAAGAAAAGCCAAATAATGGCTTGTGACTGCGAAGTTATAACCAAAGGCTGGATGTTTTATTAATGTAAATGGAAGGGGTCCTTATATTTTGCTTCATTTTAATTAACTGACGCCTTAGGGATATGGGTTAAAATCTTCTTTTTTCCTTTTTTTTTATTAAAAGAGAGTGAACTTTTTTCTAGAAAACATGTCTATTATAAGAATATTGTGTGATTTTTTTTACAAATAACTCCTAACACTAAATTAGTCTGTCAGACTGGATATTTAACCCTTTCACTGCCAGGCCCGGTGTTCCATTTTTACACTCAGGTGGCCAGGCCATTTTTGCGATTTTTCCATTGCTTTTTTATTTTTCCCTTAAGCTTTCAGAGTTTGTTAAAGACCCCTCAAAGCACATATTTTCTGAAAGCACATGGCCAGGAAAATACAAATAAGGTGCTACAGATTTTTTGGAAACAATGATATTTGCGCAAATGTTTATCAAAAACACTAAAATCATTATTAGCAGATAAAAACACAGTACATTTTACAAAATTCCTACTAAATATAAAAGCTTAACTTGCACTGAGTTAAATAATAAATATTTGTAATTTTTAAATTATGCCTTTTTGCAAAATGGTGAAAACTGAAAGTACACAAAATTGTTCATAACCACATTTCTCTAAAAATCGAAAGATTTTTATTGTTCCCTTATAGCTTTCAGAGTTTGTTTTTCTGAAAGCATAGGACAGGTAGATTAAAAAGAAGGTGCTACTGATTTTTAAGGCCCCACAATATTTGCGCAAATGTTCATCAAAACAATATATTCGCAGATATAAAGACAGCAAATTTTACAAAATGCCTGCTAAATTCCTACTAAATATAGAAGCTTAACCTGTATTGAGTTAATAAATAACAAATATTTGTACATTTCAAATTGAGCCTTTTTGAGAAATAGTGAAAATCGGATGCACACAAAATTTTCTCTGAAAATCTGGAGGGTTTTCTTATTCACTTACAGCTTTCAGAGTTTGTTAAAGACAGCCACTATATAGTTTCTGAAAACACATGGCCAGTAGAATAAAACGAAGGTGCTACTGATTTTTAAGGCAGTGCAATATTTGCGCAAATGTTTATCAAACCAATATTTTCGCTAAAAATACAATAAAATCATTAATAGTGGATTCATACATGGCAAAATATACAAAATTCCTGCTAAATTCTTAATAAATATAAAAAATTTAAACTGTATTGAGTTAATAAATAACAAATATTTGTAAATTTTATATTGCACCTTTTTGTGAAATGGTGAAAACTGAAGGTACACAAAACAGTTAAAAAAACAATTTACTCTAAAAATGAGGAGGTTACCATTATTCACTTACAGCTTTCAAAAGACCTCTCAAACTAGACATTTTCTGAAAGCACATAACCTGTAGAATAAAAAAGTGCTACAGAATTCCTGCTAAATTACTATTAAAGCATTGTTCACATGTGGCATACTAAAGTGTACGCCCATGGAGAGCCATGTTTACCGCACGGGGATGCACAGGTGTTCTGTGCATCCCTGTACAGGCAGTCCCATTTATGTCAATTGGGATGTAAAGGCTGCACAATCTGGCATCTGTGTGGGTGTGGGTACATGACCCCAAATGCAGACAGTGTAAGCTCAGGGACATGCATGTGAACCTACATGGATGTAAAATTGGGAGTAAGGGCTCTGTTGGTGCAGTTGCTACATCCCAAATGAAATCAATGGGACTGCCTGCACAGAGATGCATGGAACACCTGTGCATTCCTGTAAAGGCACGCTGTGTATGTCCTGTGTGAACAAAGCCTTAGGCCCCTTTCACACAAGCAGGCCGATCAGGTCTGCCTGTCCATTTTTTCAGGCGGGCCCAATCGGACCACCCATTGTTCTCTATGGAGAGGCTGATGTAAATGGACATGTACCGTTTACACCCGCCTGCATCAGATCCAGTCCACTAAAAACAGATGGATGGGGATCCCATTTCCCATCCATCTAGCAGATCAGATTTCCATCCATCTGACCTCCCCATAGAGAACAGCAGGCTGTGTCCATGTCCACTCTGCATCAGTGGAGAGGACATGGACCTGTCATCCACCTACTCAGTGGGGAGCAACAGACAGATCCCCTTCTGAGCAGGCGGACCTGTTTGACAGAGTACACTCCATGTGAAAAGAGTCTTACCAGGAGTGGCTGGTCCATTAGGGGCACGGGGCACCCCCTCCCTGCAGGGTGCTGGACTCATACATTTGCATGAGTTTTTTTTTTAAGCCACATGATTAGAGCCTGAGGGTCTAATTGGCTTGAAAAAGGCTCAAGGCACAGAGCATTGAACCTCAAACCCACCCACTTGTGACAATAGCGAATTAATATTTGCTATTGTCTTCCGGATTCTCCTTCTGGCCAATCAGGATGGATCAAGTTGGCCAGTAGGAGAAGCTTAGGAAGCCATGGAGTGGTGAGTGTGGGGGGACCTGTTTGCTGCCCCCCAAAAAAAGTTTTGCGCCAGCTGCCCCTGGGTCTTACTATGTTTTTTATTTTTTTACTTTTTAAATTTATTTAGTTATTTTTTTTGGGGGGTCTTTGGTGAGATATCAGAGGTTTAAACAGACCCCCATATCTCTTTTTTTGAGATAGAGAAAGGGACTGAAGATAGTCCCTTTCTCTGTAACACTTTACTTAAATGAATAAGGAATCTGTATAGAGATTCCATTCATTCATAAAATGACAGTCTGAAATATAATAACACTCGCGGTTTACAATGTATCAGCTGTCAGTCGATATAGGAGTGAGCACTGCCTTGGAAAACACACGTTTACAAAACCCCCTCAAGCCCCAACTTCTGCTGTACAATTCTGCTATAAATTTATGGTCAATGAAGTGACCATGAGCTTATAGCAGAGGGAGAAATGAGGTTTATATGGCATAAAGACTTGGCCACCTGCAGGCACTTCTGTAGGTCCATATGGTGTACAGACCTGGCAGTGAAAGGGTTAAATATTATTTTGCATTTGGTAGTGTTAGGTTTGACATTTGCATTTTATGACTTCATATTTTATGAGATTTAGAGAAAAGCATGTATACTTGATCCAAGATTATATTTTGAAAATGTTTCACAGACCTAAAATCATTTCATAGGGAGAGTAGAGAAAAAAAACATCAGATTTCTGGTTTAAAATTATGAAAAATATACTATGCAAATATGAGTCAACCATTGAGGCTTCGACGAGTAAGCCCACTGGGGGAGAAACCCATCTGAAGGACCTCTGCTGAGGGTGGAGAGCAGAGCTGAAGCCATCTTGCATTACTTAGTTTAATTTTGGTCACAGTGAGTCGGCATCCTATGTGGGATCAGTTTCCATTTTTCTGATGAACTGCTCATATTTGCTACCTTTTGGTCTGTTAAATATACAATTGAAATCATTTGGGTATATATTTTTTTTGTTTTTTTTTTCCCTTTTTTTTTTGTTTTCTTTCCACTTCAGTAAGTCCCTTTAGAGACCCTTGAATTTATCATTCATTTTTCCGTCTCTGACGAGAACTTTTCATAATCGTGGCTATTTCTTTCTTATCTTTATTTCATTTATATTTCCCATGCCCTTTTATTTCTAAAAAGCGTCAGAGACATTCCTCTTTCCGGACTTTGCATAACGTCCTTAACCACTTCTATACCGGGCACTTAGAACACTTCCCGCCCACACCAATTTTCAGCTTTCAGTGCTGTTGTGATTTGAATGAGAATTGCGCAGTCGAGCGACGTTGTACCCAAACAAAGTTTTTATCATTTTGTTCCCATAAATAGAGCTTTCTTTTGGTGGTATTTGATCACCCCTGCGGTTTTTATTTTTTGCTCTATAAAAAAAAAGACAGAAAATTTTGAAAAAAAAACATTTTTCTTTGTTTCTGTCACAAAAGTTTGTATAAGGTTCATTTTCTCCTTCACTGACGGGCACTGACTTGGATACACTGATGGGCACTGATGAGGCTACACTGACGGGCACTGATGAGGTTGCACTGATGATGGGGCACATATGCAGCACTGATGGGCGGCACAGACAAGCAACACTGGCGGGCACTGATACGTGGCACTGATATGCGGCACTGATGGACACTCATAGGCGGCACTGATAAGATGCACTCGGCACTGATGGGCACTGATAGGTGGCACTTTTAGGTGGTACAGGTGGGCATGTTTAGGTGGCACAGGTGGGCACTTTTAGGTGGCACAGGTGGGCACTGATAGGTGGCACAGGTGGGCACTTATAGGTGGCAGTGGTGGGCACTGGTGCAACAAGCACTGTTAGGGATGGCACTGGCAGGCATCATACATGGGCACAGTGCCATCCCTACAGTGCACAATATTGCCCTTACCTGGTGGTCTAGTGGGGGCTCCCTGGTGGTCCTGGGCGGCCTCTGTGGTCCTTCTCTGGTGGTCCTGGGCAGCCTCTTTGTGATGTCTGGGGGGGCTCCCTGGTGGTCCTGGGCAGGCTCCATGGTGGTCCAGTGGGGTGATCCTGAGGGTGGCTGCGCTGATAAACATTCAGCGCAGCCCCCCTCATCAGGCGAGCAGCCGATCGGCTCTCCGCTGCTCAGGTCTGCAGACCCGAGCAGAGGAAAAGCCAATAAACGGCTCTTCCTATTTACACTGTGATCAGCTGTGATTGGTCACGGCTGATCACATGGTAAAAGGCTTCGGATCGAAGCCTTTTACCTCAGTCGGTAATGCGCTGGGTCAGACTGACCCACGGCACCATCGATCGCCGTGATCGCGGATTATCCTGAGGAGGTCAATAGACGTCCAGTCAGGATTATGAACCCCCCGCCCAGACGTCATTTGTCTATACGCCGGGCGGGAAGTGGTTAAGGACCGCCGTTCCTCCATTTAATTGGGATCTAATCTAGGGGGGCTTCCCTACTTTCCCATCTTCCCTCATGTCCACATAAACTTCCGACTTTTTAAAATCAAGCCACTTCCCCCATATCCTCTGATATGTTTCCAGTGCATCCTCTGCTCCATAAATTGATTCCTCCAATGATCTTATCCACTCAACTTTCTGTATCCACTCTGCCAATGTTGGGATCTCAATGGTTTTCCATTTTTTAGGTATCAGACTCTTTGCAGCATTTAATAATGTTGGTATCAGTGTGTTTCTGTATTGCTTTTCTGATTTTTCCATTAGGTGAAATAAACACTCCCAAGGACCCATTTTAATTTGTTCCCCCGTGATCATGTAAATATTTCTAACTATCTCATTACAGTATTTCCCCATTTTTGGACAGTTCCACCATATATGTGCATAGGTGCCCGGGGCATCACACCACCTCCAACAGTTTAGGGGGTGTGATGTACCACCTTGCCAATAATTTATAACTTAGTTCCCTTGTTCCTTGATCCCTTTCAGTGTTAAAGTTCAACCTCAATATCTTATCTCTAATTTCCTCTTCTTGTATTATCCCTATTTCTTCCTCCCACTTTCCTAAATATGTGGGGATTTTAGGCTCTGCCTCATTCACCAAGATTTTATATATTTTTGATATCGGCCTCTTTAAACTCTGCGGTGAGCTTATTAATTTTGTGGTCCTTGTAACGGGGATCCAGCAAGGTGGCCAACCAGTAATCAGCACAAGTTAAAATGTGGGCAACTCGGCTGTCGTTGAGCAGGCACTGCAGCATGTAGTCGCTCATGTGTGCCAGGCTGCCCAGAGGCAAAGACAAGCTGTCCTCTGTGGGAGGTGTATCGTCTGTGTCCTCCGTATCCCCCCAGCCATGCTCCAGTGATGCCCACGAGCTGCTTTGGGTGCCACCCTGCTGTGAACATGTTTCCTCCTCCTCCTCATCATCATCTTCCTTGTCCTCCTCATCCTCCAGCACTGTACCCTTTTACCTGGCCTATGCTGGTGCAGGAACCCACCCTTCGAGCCACTTGTGAATGACTGGCCTGATAACCGTAGAAATGACCCCTGTGTGCTGCAGCTGAAACTCCATTATTGCCTGCTGCTGCTCGCACAGTCTCTCTAGCATGTGGAGTTCCACCTTGTGTGCATGTTGCATAGGAGGCGGTGAGCGGGAAGGCCAAAATTCCACTGCAGCACAGACAGGCGAGCAGCAGCAGGGTGAGAACGCGGAAAGCGCGCACAGACAGCACACACTTTCTGCAGCAGCTCTGACATATCCGGGTAGTTTTTTAAAAATTTCTGCACCACCAAATTCAGCACATGCGCCAGGCAAGGGATGTGCCGGCTAGGCCAAGAGCTACTACGAGATCTCGCCCATTATCGCACACCACCGAGGCCGAGCTTGAGGCTCAGTGGCAACAACCACTCATCTGTCTGTTGTTCAATGCCCGTCCACAGCTGCTGCGCAGTGTGGGGTTTATCCCCCAAACATATCAGTTTTAAAACAGCCTGCTGTCGTTTCCCCCTGGATGTGCTGAAGTTGGTGGTAAAGGTGTTACGCTGAGTGGATGAGGAGGTAGTGCAGTAGGAGGAGGAGGCAACAGGAGGCAAAGAGAAATGCCCTGCAATCCTCGGTGGTGGAAGGTCATGCGCCAAACGGCTAGCAGCCTCAGGCCCACCCACCACTACATTTGCCCAGTGTGCAGTTATCGAGATATAGCATCTCTGCCCATGCTTACTGGTCCATGTATCAGTGGTTATGTGGACCTTGCCACAGATGGCGTTGCACAGTGCACCCTAGATCTCGTCCCCGACTTGTTTGTGCAGGGAAGGGATGACTCGTCTGGAAAAGTAGTGGAGGCTGGGAACCACGTACTGTGGGACAACCACTGCCATCAGGTTTTTAAAACTGTCCGTGTCCACCAGACGGAATGACAGCATTTCAAAGGACAGGAATTTTGAAATGCTGTCATTCAGGGCCAGGGATCGTGGGTGGGTAGGGGGGTACTTCCTCTTTCTCTCCATTGTTTGGGAAATGGAGAGCTGTGAGCTTCCATGGGACCGTATGGAAATGCTTGGGGACGGTGGCGGACATGGAGGCTTTGCTGTCACATGGTCTGTTTGCTGGGTGGCAGGTGACACTGACACTGTAGAGGTGGAGGAAGAGGCCAAGGCAGCAGCAGTAGAGGAAGCAGGAGGAGGCCGAGACCTTTCTTGGATTTTGAGGTACTTATTCCACTGCAGCTTGTGCTTTGAATTTAGATGCCTGGTCATGCAGCTTGTGCTCAGGTTTAGAACATTTATGCCTCACTTCAGGCTCTCATTGCACAGCGTGCAAACCACTTGTGTCTAGTCGTCAGCACACTGTCTGAAGAACTGCCACACCTTTGAGCTGCTTTAGGTGTGCTAGGTCCCTGGGTGCAGTGGGTAGAAGCAGGCATACTGTCTAGGGGACACTCACTCTGCTTTTGCAACCTACTTCCTCTTTTGCTGTGCTGGTGCCTCTGTGCGACCACCACCTCTTCCTCCAAAACTGCACACATCACTTGCATGACCTTCATTCCATGTGGGGTCTAGGACCTCATCATCCTCCTCCACATCATCTTCCACCCACCCTTCACCACTGCCCTCCTTGTCAGTCTGCACACTGTGGAAAGCCTCAGCAGTTGGCACCTGTGTTTCGTCATCATCAGAGACATGCTGCGGTGGTGTTTCCATGTCCTCATCCTGCAACAGAAGAGGTTGGGCATCGGTGCACTCAATGTCTTCCACTTCTGGGGCAGGGCTATGTGGATGGCCCACGGAAAGCACACCAGGAGAGTCATCAAAAAGCATAAGAGACTGTTTCATGACTTGGGGCTCAGACTGCTAGGCTGATTTACAAGGGGCTGAGGTGAAAGTTCAGGTGCCAACTCTGAGCTTTCATCAAGGGACCAGGTGAGAGACAATGTGAAGGAGCTGGAGGCATTGTCAGCCACCCAATCTACTAGCGCCTGTACGTGTTCTGGCCTCACCATTCATTGAGGGCATTCGGGCCTACCATATAATGTTGAAGGTTCTGACGGCTACTCGCAGCTGAAGAAGGTGTTTCACTTGTGCGTGT
>BLSH010438267.1:1185287-1197819 GCA_018402905.1 Glandirana rugosa
GCATAGTTCAGGGGGGCCAGGAGGGAACAGCATAGGGGGGCCAGGAGGGAACAGCATAGGGGGGTCCAGGAAGGTACAGCATAGGGGGGAAAGGAGGAAACTGGTGGGCACATTACTGTTATCTTTAGTCATTTTTCTCATGCAGAGTAGCTCAGGGAAGGTGCTGGAATGCCGCTGCAATGCCCGGAATGATCGGAATGCCATTGGAATGCCTGATTCCCGCCCGCTCTCCTCTCCCGTCCCTCCCGAGTGATGTCACACTCATACACACAGGCACCTGGGATGGAGGGGAGGGGCGGCTGTGATCGGCGCGGGACAGTGATGTCAGTGATCTCTTCACTGCAGCCTGTCAGCTATGCGGGGATTTGATCTGCCGTTCATCTGCATGTGATGAACGGCAGATCGTGGCAGAACCCCTGGGGACTTCTCGCGGAACCCTAGGGTTCCGCGGAACCCCGGTTGAGAAACACTGCCTTAAGTACTAGATCATTAGACTCTTCCGTACATTTTTAAGTAAATACTTAAGCAGGGATGTTTTGTCATTTTAGAGGATTTTTTTTGCTGAAGGTGAAAAGAAAAAAAATACATTCCCTTAATTACCAAACAAAACCCTACCGTTTACTTAAACTTGCTTTTCATAGAGAAGGATAGGGTGAGTGTTAGGTGTAAATACCTGTAACTGTGCAGGCAGTGCTTTTATTTCTTATTGATAAGCACCACACTAATCTAAAATAGCTGCTTTACATTAAAAGCAAAACAATAGTAAAGAAAAGCATAAGACCAAGTAATAAAATATAGAGTTGAGCAAACCCGAACTGTACCGAACATTGGGGTGTCCGGGACCGGGACCCGAACTTGGACATTTCAAAAAAAGTTTGGGTTCGGGGTTCTGGTATTTTATTCCACGTGTTGAATAGCTGCCAAGGGCAGCCAATCAACAAGTGTTTCACTGGTTTGCCCTTAGAAGCCATCACAGCCATACCTACTAATGGCATGGCTGTGATTGGCCAGTGCATCATGTGACCCAGCTTCTATATGGGGCTGGAGTCACCGTGCTGCATGTCATATGCTCTCAGGCTAGTTTAGGGAGAGGATGCTGCTGGCTCTGTGAGGGACAGATTGCAGATATTATATAACATCTCATCCTGCATTACTGAACGATATGACTGGACTAGGTAGAGTTTACTGCTTAGAGGGACAGATTATTGTTCTAAAATCATCTCCAAGTTCTATAGGGAAAGGTTCCAGCTGTTGCTTTAAGGGACAGATTATTGTTCTAAAATCATCTCCAAGTTCTATAGGGAAAGGTTCCAGCTTTTGCTTAGAGGGACAGATTATTGTTCTAAAATAATCTCCAAGTTCTATAGGGAAAGGTTCCAGCTGTTGCTTAGAGGGACAGATTATTGTTCTAAAATCATCTCCAAGTTCTATAGGGAAAGGTTCCAGCTGTTGCTTTAAGGGACATATTATTGTTCTAATATCATCTCCCAGTTCTATAGGGAAAGGTTCCAGCTGTTGCTTTAAGGGACAGATTATTGTTCTAAAATCATCTCCAAGTTCTATAGGGAAAGGTTCCAGCTTTTGCTTAGAGGGACAGATTATTGTTCTAAAATAATCTCCAAGTTCTATAGGGAAAGGTTCCAGCTGTTGCTTAGAGGGACAGATTATTGTTCTAAAATCATCTCCAAGTTCTATAGGGAAAGGTTCCAGCTGTTGCTTTAAGGGACCGTTTATTGTTTCTTGCACGAAATTAAAAAGTGCATCTACATTACTGGTTTAAAAAAAAAAATATTCCAAAAACTACATTTGCGGCCAACGGTGCATTTCTTGCACAAAAATAAAAAAAAGTCTACATTGCTGGTTTAAAAAAAAATATTCTAAAAACTAAATTTGCGGCCAGCTGTGCATTTCTTGCACAAAAATAAAAAAAATGTCTACATTGCTGGTTTAAAAAAAAATATTCCAAAAACTACCTTTGCAGCCAACGGTGCATTTCTTGCACAAAAATAAAAAAATGTCTACATTGCTGGTTTAAAAAAAAAATATTCTAAAAACTACATTTGCGGGCCAGCGGTGCATTTCTTGCACAAAAATAAAAAAAACAGTGTTGGCTACCTCCTCCTCCTCCACCGCCACTTCCACCGCCTCCTCAACCTCCGACTCCACATCCACCTCCATTTTTATTTTTTTATGTGATTTTAGCTTAAAAATTATTTTAAATTATTTCCCTATCCCCATTCCTTATCAATAATAATGAGGATACAAAAAAGAGTGGAAAAAAGAATTAGTCTTTGTTTGAAAATTATTGTTAATTGACATTTTTTGCACACACATTATATACTACTGTACATCGGGGGGTATAATATCTTCACTTCTAGTAAAAATATAAATAAGAATATCTCATGTGATTGGTAGTAACAGCCACCACATTTTAAACTATGCAGTTTGAGGGTCTGTTGGTTTTCAGTCAGTACTGTTAACTCAGCTTAACAATCTTAAATTTCTGTAGATAAGAGAGATAGCATAGTACATCTACCACTGATTTTCTACTTGTATTTGTTTTAGGAAAGGATGTAGTAAAATAATATTTAACCACTTCAGCCCCAGAAGGATTTACCCCCTTCCAGAGCACTTTTTGCGATATGGCACTGTGTCACTTTAACTGACAATTGCACGGTCGTGTGATGTTGTACCCAAACAAAATTGATGTCCTTTTTTCCCCACAAATAGAGCTTCCTTTTGGTGGTATTTGATCCCCTCTGTGATTTTTATTTTTGTGCTATAAACAAAAAAAGGGCAACAATGTTGAAATAAAATCTATATTTTTTACTTTTTGCTAAAATAAATATCCAAAAAAAAGTAAAAAAACAAATTTCTTAATCAATTTAGGTTGATATGTATTCTACATATTTTTGTTAAAAAAAAATCCCAATAAGCATATATTGATTGGTTTGTACAAAAGTTATAGTGTCTACAAAATAGGGGATAGATTTATGGCATTTTCATTTACTTTATTTTTTTTACTAGTAATGGCGGTGATCAGTGATTTTTATCGTGACTGCAACATTGCGGCTGATGGATCAGACACTTTTGACAATTATTTTTAGGATCAATGACATTTATACAGCAATTAGAGCTTTAAATAGCCACTGATTACTGTATAAATGTCACTGGCAGGGAAGGCATTAAACTGTAGGGGTCGATCAAGGGGTTAACTGTGTTCTCTATGTGTGTTCTAACTGTAGGGGGGATGGGCTGGCAGGGACATGACAGATCTCACTGTTCCCGATCACTGGGAACAGTAGATCACAGCCATGTTTCCTGACAGAATGGGGATCCGCTATGTTTACATTGGTAGATCCCCATTCTTCCTCTGTAGTAGTCGATTGCGGGTCGCCGGAAAACATTGAGTCTGCCCAACCCACGAGCATGCTCATAGAGCTCACCTGCAAATCACGCATGCAGGTCCGACGTACCATGACTGCAGTTTGTGCAACCGAGCCAACCTGCCGCAGAAAAAATGTGGTGTCTGGTCGGTAAGCGGTTGAAAGTGAACCTGTACTCTGCATTGCACTAATATGCCCCTTCCCTAGGCTTACATTTTGTTTGCTCCACTGCTCTCCTGTTTGACAGTTGCATCAAGGTGCATCATTACCAATAATAATAAGGGTACAAAAAAGAGTGGGAAAAATGAGTCTTTGTCTGAAATAATTATTGTTAATTTACATTCCCCATTTTCATGCACACATTATATACTGTACTACTGTACACCAGGCTTTTCAATATCTTTCAGCTGTAGTAAGAATTTAAATTGGAATATTTCATATGATTGCCAGTAAAAACCACCATATTGTAAAGAACAAGCTTCATATGCAGTTTTATATTCTGACACAGCTTGTTTTTTGGTCAGAATTGCAGTACTGTTATCTCCGCTTAGCAAGCTCAAATTTATTTAGCAGAAAGAGCTAGTATAGCTTTTATAGTACATATACCACATATTTTTTTACATGTATTTATTGCAGGAAAGGATATGGTGACAGAATTTTTTTAAAGCAGCTACTGGCTTACACTTAGACTTTACTTTTGTTTGCCCTCTGCTGTCCTGTTTGATAGGTGCATAAAATCAAAACGTTTTTGTGTTAACTCTAATTTGGTTTGGTGCAAGTAAACTTGGGACTATGGAGACTTCTCTATCCCCACAGCCCTTAAAGTCTGGCACTTGTCCACTTAGACACCCAGTGGGGCATATTACTTTGATGAAACTGCCTCCTGATTAAAAAGGGTCTAGGGAGAATGGCACCACTAAGAGGAGCATTATTGGCTAGTTTACACTTCAGGCTTCAGACAGGCTTTGTTAAAGTTCTCTTAAGGACGGTCAAAGCTCATGTCACTAAATAAAATGGTTAGCTTACAGTCCTGTTTACACTTTGTGTTTGCTTTGCTTCAGCTTCACTTCAAAAATTATACCCCATGTAGCTTAAGTGGTGCTTTAAAGTGTCTTCAAAGCCTCCACAGATCTCTATGACAAAGCTCATTTGAAGCAAGCTTGAAGCACTGGTGATTTTTGAGAGGCTTTAATTCAGCTTTAGCTTTGTTTTGTTTTGGAGAAATTGCAGGTGTGAGATATCAACACACACACCTGCCAAGCTTCAATAAAGCTTCAAAATAGCACCACCGAAGCTTCATCGAATCACCAATGAAGCTTCATTGAAGTGTCACCGAAGCCTCATTGAAGCACCACCAAAGCCTCATTAAAGCACCACCAAAGCATAGAAAACACATCATAAAAGCTTGCTGGAGCAGTAGGAGCTTTAATGTGCGTTGAAGCCGAAGCAAGTGTAAATGAGCCCTAACTGAATAATTAATAGCCATATTTCTGTAAAAGACTGTTACTAAAATATGTGTAATAAATTAATGTTAATAGGCAGAAGAATACAAAGGCAAGCTATCATATGATGTTTATTGTAATAGTAATGTGGATGTTCTGCTATAATAGGATAACAATCAACAGAGAACATGAAGCTGCATGCTATTTTGTGAGTTGTAGTCAATTATGTAAAGGTTATTAAATGTTCCCAGCAGTGTTTGTAGTTAAAAACAGGGCATTTTCGAACTGGGTAGAGCTTGCTGTTTGATTGCTATACATCACATACTTGTTAACCCTTCTGAACCTCATTTTTAAGGCATATACGCATAGACATACAGGGTGAACTCTAGTTCCCTAGTACAGGCGGTCCCCGGGTTACAAACAAGATAGGGTCTGTAGGTTTGTTGTTAAGTTGAGTTTGTTTGTAAGTCGGAACAGGTACATTTTTTAAGTGTAGCTTCAGCCAAAACAATCATTTTTAAGTTTTTTGGATAGCATAGGGAAGGGGTAACACCCTTGTAAGGTTTGTTTTGCTATCTGTACTTCTGTTTAGAAGATTTTACCTGACTTTCTGTCCCTATGAAAATTGAATTTTGAAAATTTTGAGTTATTTTGGAAACAAGGATTGGTGGTAAAGCTTCAGTGGAGACACCTTTTTCCCATGGTAACTCTTACAGGAGTGAATTCCATTCCTAGGGGTAGATTTCCTCTCACTTCCTGTTGTCTCCCTCCATTTGTAAGTAGGAGTCGTTTGTAAGTCAGATGTTTGTAACTAGGGGACCGCCTGTAATCAGTTACTAAAAGTACAAATATAGATGTGTCCTAAACACAAACTTTGAAAAGTAAGACTCAGTTATTCTAAACTGCCAAACTTTATGGGATATTTCTTTTCCCACTAAACAGTCCATGTTATTAATACAGATTTCTTTATTCAGGCAGAAGTTCTTCATGGACTTTAACTAAAATATTTTTTCAGCTAAAATGTGCTTCCAAATGAAGATCAGTTTTTTTTTTTAATTGGGTGGTGCTAAAGGATGATTAAATATTGAAAGTATTGATCAACTTTTTTGTCTAAAGACTTCATAAAATGTATGTCTGCAGCAAAAAAAAAACTTACATGAACATTCACCTATGTTTCATTCCTTTAAAAAACTGCAAGTAGAGAAATATATCTGGCAGAAATCTATAACGCTTTTGACTAACAACACTGCCTCTGCTGACCTAAAATTTCAAGCAGTATTGTCAGGCATGCCTGAGTTCTCCTCTGTTGGAAAACAGGGTTCCCACCTCTTCCTATCTTTCGTTCCCTCTCCATATGCATATATTGACTTAATTCAAATTTCCCAACAACACAATGCAGCTGCCTTGTGTCTCAAGTACCTTTACACACGCTGTTAAAGAAAATAACACTTGAAAGATGTAATTCAGAAGGGGGGGTTGTGTCAATAGAAAGCAACCCTCCAATTTCCTCCTCAAAGCCTGGTGATAACATCAAAGGGAGTAAAAGAGGCTTTATTTCAATACTAGAAAAAGGTAACAATTAAATTGCAGTGCTGTTAATTTACATAATAGTTATTAGAAAATGTAAGAGATTCAGGGTTGCATAGGATAATAAACTACATAATGTATCTGTTTTTATGGAGTGCCCCAAAACTCATGGGCACATTCCATACCTAGCACAGTATAATATATGGTTTATGTACAATAAACACCCCGCAGTCCTGTTCGCACCAGAACTCCTGAATAGAGAAAAAGTGGGGCCCCGAACTGCGAAGTCCATTAAAGTCTATGGAACCTGAACAGGAAGAATCAAAAGTCCCCATTTTTAAGGCTTATTTGCAAGTTATTGGCCATAAAAAGGGTATGGGAGCCTGGGTGTCACGTACCTGAGAGGATACTGAAATGACGAGGTCGGCCTCTCTTCTATCTACAGTGCAGGTCCCACTGAGAGTGAAACAGAGGGTGCCAAGGGACAGGAGGAACATGAGAGCCTGCAGATGTAGATAAGGGAACTGGCAGTAGGAGATGCAGTTCCAAGGCAGCAGGAGAACAATCAGATCAGAAACAGTAGCTGTGCACAGTAATTCAGCTGAGGTTAAGGAAGCACTCCACTTGCACTGTGGGGACAGGATGTGTGGCTGGTCAGAGCTCTCAGCAGATTTGTACCAAATCAGGAGCAGAGCCAAAGTCAAGAATGAGCCAGGTGAGGAACTAGTAAATAGTGTAAATAACTAGTGTTGTGCTACATAAATAAAGTGCGAATCAATGTGCAAATAATATTGTATTACATAAACTCCATAAATAAGAATCAATAAAGTCCACATAAAGTGCAAATGCTCAAAAAAATTAATCAGCTGTGCTCAGTTGATTGAAGGTAATCATATCACCATTTAGTGCAAAACATGCCAAAACTCAAAGTGCATTGTACTTATCCTCCACCGTTCACACTAGCAGCTCACCTCACATAAGCATGAAAACAGCAGTATTCCCCCTAGGGGATCTGGTATGGTTACACTCTGGGAATGGAAAGACTATCTGGTGTCAACTTTTCCTTTGGTAAGGTAATCAAGCCTCTCAGCCCATATATGTAGATGATAAAAAAGGCAATATCTAGTGCTCTTCTAAAATCTGGTTTATTGTAAATAAAAGCAATTGCATTTACATACGAGGCACATCAGCTTTGCTGGCTGTAACAGACACTGCATACAAAGCTGGGATAAACGCGATGTGACGTCTGGTCACAGTCTTCGCCCCTAGACGCATGTTCATCATTAACATGACTTCATCTGTAGGGGTCAAGGTCAAGGTGAGGAACTAGCGACAAGACAGAAGCAGGATCTGAGATCAGGTCAGGAGTAAGCCAGGTCAGCAACCAAGGGAACACACTGGAGGTACACAGGACACAGGGAACAGCTGAAGACCAGTCAGCGTTAGAGCACAGGCAGAAGCATCCTTAAATAGTCCATCTGGTGCCAACATACATCTTGCGCATGCCATTCGCATGCGCGCATTCGTGCGCCATTCTGTGGAGATTCATGCATGCATGTGCTTCTTTGTGCATGCACATTTCTATTAGCAAAACAGCTGGTTGGTATTCTCTGACACTGTGCACTGCCCTGGGGGACATGTCTCAATGCAAACATTTTTAAAAAGGATAATTTTTTTTTTTTTCATAATAATTTATTGAGATAGTATCACAAAGATACATAAACATGATAGGGCGTAGATCCGCCCAGTCAAAGTCAAAGATTTTTAACATAAGAAAGGTCGATAAGGTAGTTGTACAACATAAGAATGTCATGAAACAATAATCATTTCATAAGAAAGACAACCATATGGATCTTATTAACTGTTGTAAAGGGTACTACCAACAGTATTTTCCCAGTATCCAGGAGTGTTGGGTCGACAGACAGCGGCAGCCAAGATATATAGGGGATACAGCCAAGTTAGTAATCAGCAAATATTTGTATTTTGATGCCATCTATCTGCAAGGTTCTTGAGTGGCGGAATTTTTGTAAGATGTTTGTTTTGTCGGCGTAGTTTAAATATCTGGCTATGTTGGGGCATGGTGAGGTTCATTCCACGCTGTACTGACCTAGACGGTAGGCCCTTTCAACCATCACGAGAGAAGCAAGGCCTAGGGCTTCTGGAATGCGCTGGGCGCAGAAGTCGGACAGATTTTGGTTTTGAAGCAATTCTGGGACTCCCACAAAATGCAGATTGTTGCATCTCAAGTGATCTTCCAGGTCCTTGAGTTTTTGAATGATAAATTGATTTGTATTTTCCTAAAACTGTTCCGTACCTTGCATTTGATACGGATCATCTTCTAGGTTTGAGATGTGATGCTCACCTTAATTCAGTCTGGCTGAATGCTCTTTTAATTCTTTTTGCCATTGAGACATGCTTGCCTTGATTGCCTTCTCCACTGTGGCCTCAATTGTTGGGGTGATGAGTGCTGCAACCACCCTTGCAATGCGGTTTATGTCACTGTCTCCTTTATGCTGGGGAGTGGCTTGTGGGGCAATTCCTACCTCCATCCCACTGTCATCTGGAGTCAGCATATAAGGAGTGGCTGCCGATGCCTCTTCCAGAGCCGCGGGCAAGCTGGCCTGGGCCGCGGATGTGCTGGCGGGAGCCACAGATGTGTAGGCCGAAGCCGGGGCATCGATCGCTGTGGAGGTTGCGGCCACGACACTGGTTTTGCAAAGTAGCAGTCCATAGCTGATTGGGGGGGGGGTCGCAGGAGGTGCTCAGGGTACTTGCAGGTGTCTGGGCCGGTTTTATATGCCGGATTTAGAGAGCACTCTGCGGGAGCTGAGCTGTGAGGCAGCTACTCCATGCGTCGCCGGAACCAGAGGTAAAATGATCATTTTTAAATGAGCAGTGATTTTAATGATGCTTAAATTGAAACAACAAAAATGTAAAAAAAAAGTCAAATATAATGCCTGGGGGGTCCACTTAGTCTGCCTGTAAACTGGCGCATCTATAGCATGAATAGAACCTGCTGCAACAAAAATGATATTTCTAAAGAAAAAAAAATGAGACAAATCCCATTTAAATTGACTCAAGGTTGCAATTGCTGGCCAGAAATATAAAAAAATGGCATGGACTCCCCCCGAGTCCATACCAGTCCCTTATATGAGCAGGTAGCCTGGCAGGTTAAGAAAGGGGGGGCAAGCACCCCCTCCTGAACCATACCCATGTGAATGAGTATGGGGTACAATGTGCCCCAAATCACCTACCCCCTCATGTTGAGGGCATGTGGCCTGGTATGGTTCAGGAGGAGGGGTGGTTGATTGCCCCCTCCTTTCCTGCCCTGCCAGGCTGCGTGCTTGGATAAGGATACTTTTGGCATACCCAAAGGGCCTGGACTGAGGGGACCCAGGCTGTTTTTTCTTTATTTTTACAGGCATTATTTTCTTTCAGCTGTCAGCGGGGAAGGCTGGCCTGTTAAGGCTGGGTAAACAGTCTATCATACGCACAGAAAATTCAAGTGTTCTGAGAACACCCAAAGGGGTGAAGTTTGGGTCGAAGTTTTGCCCGGCCCAAACTGTTCACCCAACACTACACTATGTACAAGGTTGGCAATTATTTATGCTCCCCCTAACCACCTTTCTCACTGACAACTAGGAATGAGCTAATGGTTTGGTCAGAACACAAGTTTAGACAGAACCTTAGCTGTTTGGGTGTCATGTATCATTATTATATATAGTAGCAGTATTACTTCTGCCTGATAGCTTCTGATGTCAATGGTTGTTAAGGATACTGATGGGTGCACGTACTGCTGATTTTTTAACAAGCAGGGATATCACAGACTATTACAATCCCTTTGGGGCCCAGTTATTCTCATGACACTGAATTGGTACAGGCAGATGTGGTACTTGTACCTCATCAGATTCTTGGCAGACTACCCATGATCACCTGGATCTTATGTCCCAAGGACCAGTTTACCACCTTGCTTCTCTATTCCCTGGCTTTGAAGACTTGTCTTTTGAAGCCCAGGTTTTAAGAGTTATTGGCCTAACTGATTCAGTTATCCCTATGCTCCTAAAAGCTAGGAAATTCATGTCAAGCAAGGCTACTATAAGGTGTGAGTTACTGATGTTTCATCCAAGGACTCCATGGGCTGCATCCTAACTTTTCAACAATCTGGTCTAAATCACCATTTGGCCTTGAGTACTATCAAAGGACAGATCTCTGTTCTAGCAATTCTTTTTCTCAAATCACTTGCCTCTAATTCTTTAGTAAAGGTCTTTGTACAGTGTGTCCCTCAAATTGTTCCACCTGTCAATCTATGAGATCTAAACCTGGTTGTGTCAGCTCTTTAAAAACTGCTCTTGAAACCTCTTAGAGATATTAGTCTGTCTACTCGTACTTGCAAGGTAACCTTCCATATTGCCATCACCCTTGCAAGGTGAGTTTTTGAGTTAGTGGTCTTGCCTAAAAGAACCTTTTCTTTATTTCGATATATCTTTATTGAAGTGTTAAGCACAACAATTCCACAACTGTGGAACAGAAAAGCAGATATAAAAAAGGAAACAGATAAGGAGCCTCGCAGGGAAGTGTGGTGTGATTAGCAGCCAACATACATTGATACAACAGTGGCATAGAAAACAGATATTAATGGTGCACATCAATCAGGTTATCACCTTGATATTGTTGATGGGGTACCAGGTTGACCAATCTTGCCAAGCAGCTTCAAAGGACTTCAGTGAGTTGGACCTATAAGCCATAGTTTTCTCAAACTAGTAGATTGAGTGAATGATATTTATTACTTCTGATAGCTTAGGTGCCTGGACACCTCTCCAGTACCTGGTGATCATTAGACGAGCTGCTAGCAAAATGCCAGTAACCACTTTTTGGTGCATCACAGGAAAGTCCTCTATGCCGAGATTTAGTAGCACCAGGTGAGGCATAGCATCCGTTAGGATGCCTGTAACACTAGAGAGGAGCCAGAACACACTCCACAAGAAGCCCCTAAGGTTTTTACAAGACCAGAGGATGTGAAAAAAGTTACACACTTGGCCACAACCTCTCCAACAAAAGGGAGGCCTATCTGGTGAAAAGCGAGCCACACAATATGGTGTGAGATACCACTGGGATGCAATTTTCTGGGTGAGCTCCCAGTTATTAACACAGCAAAGGAGTATTGCAGTGCGTTAAGCCACTGATGAGATTTGTAAGCTTCTTACAGGTCAGCTTCCCACACCAAGAATTGGGAACTCTTGGTGAATTGCAGCTTATGCTGCAGTAGATTGTAAAAGAAGGAAATGCCCTTGGAAGCATGAGGTACACTGCGGTAAAACTGCCAAATATTAAAAGGTATTTGGATTTTAGGAGGAGGATTTGCCATCACAAAGTGTTTGACACTAAAAGGTCTTGTGCAGGTCATCCATACTTCATAGCTTACCGCCATCATACAAATCGTAAGAGGGACATTTAGCGGGGACCAGGTGTGGCAAGAGTATATTAAATACATCAAATGGAATTAGAACATCTGTGTAGGCTGCAGGTTTGTGATTATATAGTACCCTCCAAGCCTGCAGAGATGAGGCCTAGGGCTACTTTTCCCATCAAAGTACTTTTTCTTTCACCTTAACCAGGATATTGTACTTACATCTCACTGCCCTGCTCTGCAACACCCCATGAAGACTTTCCCCCATTGTTTGGATCTGACCTGAACTATTTGAGTTTATCTTTTAGCTACATCTCCTGATTCTATTTCCTTTAACCACTTCAGCCCCGGAAGGATTTCCAGCTTTAGGACCGGAGCACTTTTTGCGATTCGGCGCTGCGTCGCTTTAACTGACAATTGCGCGGTCCTGCGACGTTGCACCCAAACGAAATTTGCGTCCTTTTTTTCCCACAAATAGAGCTTTCTTTTGGTGGTATTTGATCACCTCTGCGTCATTTCTGATCGCCGCTATAAACAAAAGAAGAGCGACAATTTTGCAAAAAAACCCAAATTTCTTACTTTTTGCTAAAATACAAATCCAAAAAAAAAATATAAAAAAACATTTTTTTTCACCGTTTTTGGCCGATTTATATTCTTCCTCATATTTGCGATAAAAAAAATCGCAATCGGCGTTTATTGATTGGTTTGCGCAAAAGTGGTCGCATTTACGGATGATGAGAATTCATTTTTGGGGTTTTTATTTTTTTTTT
>BLSH010438267.1:1199962-1229836 GCA_018402905.1 Glandirana rugosa
CATACCTCCAAGTCCACTAGAGCATGGTTGCAGATTAAAGGCTGGAACATTTTGAAGTGGCAGTCACCAGACTTAAATCCGATTGAGAACCTCTGGTGGGACTTAAAGAAAGCAGTTGCAGTGCGCAAGCCTAAGAATGTGACTGAACTGGAGGCTTTTGCCCATGATGAATGGGCGAAGATACCCGTAGATCGCTGCAAGACACTTGTGTCAAGCTATGCTTCACGTTTAAAAGCTGTTATAACTGTAAAAGGATGTTGTACTAAGTACTAAGATTGAATGTCACTTGGGGGTTGAATAAAACTGATAATGATGTGAGCTCAGAAAAGACATTTGTGGTTATTTCATTATAAATGTTATGTTATATTTGTCTGACCTACACGTGCCTCTTTGATTTAATTGTAAGCAGGATGACTGAATGATCATAATCAATGTCAAACCGACCAAAACAATCAATTTCAGTGGGGGTTGAATAATTTTGAACACAACTGTATATGGTAAACCATGCAGCAATCATCATCTTACATATATTTGCATTTATTAGCTTTATTCAATGCAAACATTTTTTATTTAATGACTTCTCAGGACTTTTGTTTTTGTATGCAGCTTTATTTTCTCTAAATGTTTACTATTTATATAGCAGACAGACAAACTAAAACAAGTTTATAAACGTTCAGAGCTCTTTCTGTTTTTGAGGTTTTTGTAAGCTAAATCAAATATTAACATTCTTGTATTTGTCCCTTTATAAAAAAAGTACAATACTCATTATAACACCACATATGGTGTGCCAAATGTATAAATTCCTTCTAAAATGGTCCTTCTTATAAAATTGATCAATTTATTATGAGAACATGTGGTATTTCATTTAGAAATGCATAATTGTCCTTTTAAAGTAATTACCAAGAGACTACAAATAAATATGACTGAATACTTGGCTTAGAAAGACTGTATTTTAATGTGTCTAATCATTATTCATCGCCCTTTGAATAGTTACAATGATAATGAGTCAGCACATATTCATGAAATCTTTTTAGTGCTTCATGTACTTTCTTGCTTCCATTATAAGTTGCTTTTTGTTGAATGAAAAATTGCATGTGGTCATTTTTTCTGTTCCTATATAATCTTATTTTTTTCTACCGGAAGCTGTTGATTGGAGTTATTGATAATTATAAAAATACTAAATGTTCCATTTCCCCACCCCACCTGGGTGTTCACAAAATAAGTATAATATTTATATTAGGAATGATAGTAATATCTATCATTTATTTTATTTATTTATGCAATTATCATGAGTTTTACATAATCTTTCACACTACATAAAAGTTTGTTAGTCCCTGCTCACAAAATTGCTGATAATCAGTATCTTTTGTAGCGCTTGTACACAGGATAAACATAGGGCTTTTATACCATTATAAATTTGCAGATGCTTTGTGAGGAGAAATCTCTCCAAAGAAAACAAAAACAACAATTAAAAATGTTTCTTTGATCATTAAAATACTGATTACTATCTCCATCCACATATCAGAGATCTCACATGACTGCTTCTTCAGGTTACCTGCTGCATATTATAGGCGGTCAGTGGAACAAGATATGGGGAATGTGCCCAGTTAGGATACAGACAGAAATACAAACCTGACTAAAGCTTTAACCTTTCCCCACTCTAAACAATCCTGAAAAAAAATGTTGTGTGGGGTGGGACTTTAATAGCAGAATTCTGGTCTATAATTACTTCTATTATAAGTACAAATTATACTTAGCAGGCTTACTTCTCTAAAATGGCATTTTGTTTTCACAAAACAATAACCAATAGCTACTTGGGCTCTCCTGAATCTTCATGGGGCTGGATCCAGTTGCCATTGTGACTCCTGGTGATAAATGTAATTTTTTTTATGTTATTGTATTTAAATGTAGTATGATGCTGTGGACAAAATACTGTATATACCTTACTGTCTTGGGATTGCCTACACGTTTGATATATGAATGAGTATTTATAGTTATACTAGTGGCAACTGTGTTTTACCCCTTAAGCATTAAATAAGGTACTATACTGTCAAATTTGGCATATGTGAAACAGGGTAGTTGTGCCTACTAATGGCATGGCTGTGATTGGCCAGTGCACCATGTGACCCAGCCTCTATGTGGGGCTGGAGTCACCGTGCTGCATGCCATATGCTCTTGGGATAGTTTAGGGAGGGAATGCTGCTGGCTCTGTGAGGGACAGATTGCAGATATTATAGAACATCTCATTCTGCATTACTGAACAATCTGACTGTGGACTAGGGCGAGATACTAGTACTGGTGCTTTGAGGGAGGGAGAGATACTAGTACTGGTGCTTTGAGAGACAGATTACACACCTCATCCTGCTGCAGAGAACAATCTGATTGTGGACTAGGGAGAGATACTAGCAGGGAGAGATACTAGTACTGGTGCTTTGAGAGAGGGAGAGATACTAGTACTGGTGCTTTGAGAGACAGATTGCACACCTCATCCTGCTGCACAGAACGATCTGATTGTGGACTAGGGAGATATACTAGAACTGGTGCTTTGAGAGACAGATTGCACACCTCATCCTGCTGCACAGAACGATCTGACTGAACTAGGTAGAGTCTGTTGCTTTAAGGGAAAGATTATTCTTCTAAAATCATCATCAAGTTGTACAGGGAAAGGTTCCAGCTGTTGCTTTAAGGGAAAGATTAGTGTTCTAAAATCATCATCAAGTTGTACAGGGAAAGGTTCCAGCTGTTGCTTTAAGGGAAAGATTAGTGTTTGTTACAGCCATTTTTGTGCTTAAAAGTTCGGGTCCCTATTGATTTCAATGGGGTTCGGGGTCCGGGTCAAAATTCGGGTCAAGTCCAGACCCGAACCAACAGAACCCGAACTTCCAGAGGTTCGCTCAACTCTAGCAGTGACAAAATAAAAATGGAAACAAAATAAATATGAAAATTAATCTGTTGTCTTCTTATTGTTTATAATTGGGTATGATGTTATATAAAATACATTGACTAAATTTGCTCATGATTTTTTTTCTAGGTGAAAGTATAATCATACTCCACAACATCCTGCCTCACCTGTAAATGTTCATTAGGAAGCCTCAGTCTGACAGCATGTTGGTATCTGCACAAACCGCATGTATCCGCCTTGTGTCCTGGTAAGATATAAACATTAATTCTATTGTATATCTGTATTGGCATATAGTGATCATTTACACTAAGCAAAATATTAGGATGAATCTAGTATTAATCGGAAAAAAAAAATGTGACAACTAATGCATGAGCTGCATATAGAGTACAGCCTACCTACTGAGCAGTGCAGCTCTCCCCTTACTTCCAAGTCTCACACGATTTGCTGAGGCAGTGGCAGCCATTGGCTTCTACTGCGGTCAATCAAAGCCAGTGATAAGAGTGGGGGGTGGGCCGAGTTCCGCTGTCTGTGTCAATAGACCTAGCAGCAGGGACCGCATGGGTGCCCCCATCAGACCTGGCTTCCTATTGGGGGCACTAGAGAGAGAGGAGGACCCAGGAACACCAGTGAGGACCTGAGAAGAGGAGGGTTGGGGCCAGTCTGTGCAATTCTATTACACAGAGCAGGTAAGTATAGACATGTTTGTTATTTTAAAAAAATCATTTGCAACCACTTTAAGGACTTCTCAAGCTTCACAATTTATTTCTCTATGTCCCCAGTAACCCACTCAAAATGATCTAGTAGGGTGTACATGCTCAGACCTGACTTTTTTACTGTTAATATAGTTAAAGAATTTTTGGGGGTTTATCTTACACTCTTTTGCAACATGATGTTCATTTTCAATTTTTTCAGCCTTGATTACCTTACATATTCTGTTATATTCTTTATAACTTTGAAATGATGATAGTGTTCCCTCATTTTTTTTATTTTTCAAATGTTCTTTTTTATTATTTAGATCTATTTTAACCTTGGTTGTGAACCACATAGATTTTATTTTTAGCCTTTTAAACGTATTGCCCATGGGAATATATTTTGCAGTGTGTTTGCGTATTGTTGATTTGAAGAATTCCAATTGATGTTCTGTGTTCTTAAATTAAAATTCCCTCCCAGTCTAAGACAGCCCTCAGCCTTGAAAAATGTGCCCGCTTAGGTTAAAAAAAAAGCTTACATTAATGAAATCATGTTATGGTCACTGCTACCCAGATGTTCTTTTATCTGAGCATTAATAATAAGTGCCACATGGTTTGAGATTAAGAGGTTCAGCAGAGTATCATTTTTAGTTGGGATCTGTATGAACTGTACCATAAAAATGTTTTGTGTTGTAATAGATTAATAAATGTTTCTCCTTTTACTATTATAGCAGTGCCATTACTCCAGTCAATTTCGGGGTATTTAAAATCCCCCATTATTATAACTGTCCCAGTCCTCGTACTCCTTTACATCTGTTCAAAGAGATGAGTCTCCAGCTCCTCATTAACACTAGGTGATCTGTAACAAACTCCAATAATTACCTTGAAGTATGCATGGTGTGGGAGATTAGCTCCTGGGGATTACTTTTCCTGGGAAAAAAGGCAGCTTGCGGGCAAACTTTCTTAAAAGTCTGGCAGGTTGCCAGTTTTATTAGCAAACGGTTGCAAGATAAAAACAAACAAAATAGCAAAAACAACACCTTGCCGTCTGATGGAAAACTAAACAAAACAGGTTACCTCACTATAAGGTGCTGGGCTCGTCCCAGACACCTCTAAAACAAAAGCATATGCAAATATTTCTTTATAGTCCTTGAGCACAAAGCTCTGTGTGTCAGCTCTCTCAGAATAGTCTATCTGAGTCCCAGGCCAGAGAGAGAGTGTGCTCTCTTCCTGGTTGTTTAAAGCAGCTGAAGGAGGATTTGTGTGGATCAGCTCTGCCATGGTGGCTGGTAAAAACCGGGCTGGATTCTCTCTAGTCCATCCCAAGTGAACACGTGCGAGGCGACAGATATCGACCGTCTACTATCTCAACTCGCATAATGTCACAACGGCCATATGAAGTTTCAACCATAATGCTTCAGCATCATCACACTCTCTGTCAACAGGGTCCTCTTACACACTCACTTTAAGATCACTTCTCAAATAGAGACAGACACCACCACTTTTTCATTTCACTCTGTCTTTCCAAAAGGGTGCATAGCCAAGAATATTAATAGCCCGTCATGCGAATAATGAAGCCAAGATTCAGCAATGCCAATTACATTATAGTTCTCTGTATGCACCAAAGCTTCCAACATTCCTATTTTGCTTGGCAGACTTCAAACAGTACAGATAGTACTAGAATTGCCAAAGTTTGTGTGTAACATGTGAAACTCCTTATCACCTACAATAACTTCCCTCCATCTTCCCCCATTACACCCTTCACTAACTTCTGACCCCTGACTGACTCATCTGCCCCATTATAATCTAATTCTCCCACCCCCTCAATCCTAGTTTAAAACAGAATTTCATCCAAAAGGGGAAGTTCCACTTTTTATCCTCCCCCTTCCGTATTTGGAATGTCTGCTTTTGCAGGGGGGTGGGTACCTGATTTTGACAGATACCCACTTCCACTATGACTGTTTAGGCATTTGGAGTGAAAGTTTGCCCCCTCTCCTGTCCCCACAGCCTCTTGTGACACGTCACAAGAGGCTGCAGAACCATTCATGGGGTGCAGCCTGGCTCGCATATGCGTAGTGGACAGCCAGCTGTGAAGCCTAGATGCCGATGCCAGTGACCCGAAGACCAGGAAAGAGTTGGGTTAGGGTTAGGACATCACTGGATCCTGAGACAGGTAAGTGTGTGTTTTTTAAAAGTCAGCAGCTACAGTATTTGTAGCTGCTGACTTTTACATTTGTAATTATCCTCTTTAAATACTCCTCCAGCCTTCCTATTAACCTCTTCCCTAGCACAGTAGACCCCTTTCCATTTAGGTGCAAACCATCTTTACATTTTTAGCATATAGGTTGCACCCAATGAAAAGTCAGACCAGTGATCTAGAAACTCAAATTCTTCCCTCTTACACTAGGTCTTTAACAATGCATTCAGTTCTCTAATCTCTTGTCTTTCCTGTGTTGCTCATGGCAGAGAATATAACCTTGGAGTTCCTTCCCTTCAACTTGCAGCCCAGTTCTTTAAATTTATTTTTAAGGATCCTCTAATTTCCATGTATTCTTATGGTTCTGCCATAAACCAAGATAGCTGGGTCATTCACAGCCCCTCCCAGTAATTTAGCAACCTGATCCATCACATGCCAAACCCTGGTACCAGGGAGACTGCAAACCATTTGGTTAAAGTGATCATGGAGACAAATTATTCTATCAGTCATTCTGATTGTAGAAGCCCATATTGCCACCAACTGTCTAGGCCTACCCGCACTACCTCCACCACCCCTGCTAGATGGTCTTCCCACCTGGCTGTTAGGGGTAGCAGTAAAATCTAGAGCTGCCACCTCTGAGTTTGCCAGCTACGCCATTTAAATATTGAAGATTAAATAAATCTTTATGTTACATGATAGTCAAAAAAAATGATTAAAGGAATCCTGTTGTGAGAACTATTTACATTGCCTTTGATGACCTCTCCTGTAGTTGCTTAAATGTTATGTTGATCCAGGGGCTTGTGTGCTTTAAGAGCCATAGGAACCCCCCGGAACATATAAACAAATCAGGAGTTCTGACTTTACCTACCGCATGATTGTTCAAAGGTAGGTCAGCAATGGCAGCCTACATAGTGCATTCATCACAGGTTTCCTTGAAGGACAACTTCATGCTATGGAATTAAAATATGACTTAGCAACAGCCCATTGACATAGTTTATTATGTGTGACTTAGCCTACTATTGTCTATTTCCTTGTCACCTACATTAACTGATGTAAATCCTGTGTCACAATGCTATGAATTGTCAGTAAACACTTCTTTTTTAACCAAGGGTGTAACTATACCCATAGTATCAATAGTATTCAGAACATTTCCAACTCTTTCCCCTCTTTGCTGGATAGGCTGTGGACAAATTGGAACCATGTTCTATATTTTATGGACTTGTAAAAATTTGTCTAGCTTTTGGTGCCAGACCTTTCACCTAATTTCTAGAGTCACTGGTATATTTGATGCCAACTGGCCCATCTCTAGCAATACTGAACTTAGACAATGAAAAAATCCCCACCCAATACCATAATATTGTCCTTCAATTTCTTTTACTAAAACTCTGGCGCCCAATATATCAAACTTTATAGCTATCGTCAACTTTTATTACGCATATAAAAAAACACTCTCCATCAGGGGCAATGCTATCACCAAATTCGATTAGGCATGGAAAAACTGAACTCTGGTTGTCTGCTAAACTCTAACTGATGTCACTCAATGGTTGTTGCTTTCTCTTTGTTGTTGTTTTTGTTCTTTTCTTTGTTTTATTTGGTTGCTTATATTATTATTGTAATGTTTCATTTATCATATTGTGTAAACTCCTGTACATCCTACACTAGCCGTATGCTCCCTCTGGGACAATCTCATGCTTCCATGAAATTGAATGCTACTTGCATCGTATGTTAACCCATTGGGTTGACTTTTGTATATATTTCAGAACTGGAAACTTTGATCCTATCTTATATTTTTTTTGTATACGTTTGTCCTATGCAAAAAACTAATAAAAAATATATTGTTGAAAAAAAACTATTCAGCAATTTAATTAATCCTAACATGTTTTTAGTTTAGGTGCTACCCTATATTCTGGAGAGGAAGAACTGACCATCAACTGTATTGCTCTGTGGCCCTATTACTTGGTTACAGCTCATTTTCTAATTTTGACAGGTCAGCTACACACATTTCAGAACACATTTAGGCAGTCATTATGCATTAAAAATACTGTTTTTGCTAGCTGCTCACTTCACTTTTTTGTCAGTAAAGAAATGCTGAGAGTGAATATTTACCATTCACACAGGAAAAATTGTAGTTGTCTCATGGGAAAGATAACTGTTACCAGTACAAAAAACAAATATGTAGGTGTTTTGGACCTGAGGGACTTAATCATTCTCAGAAATTCAACCTGGTCACTTGCAATTGAGCATGTTACAATGTAATGCCTCCTTCTGAGTTTCTAATAGTTCCTGGCAGATGTGGTAGATTTCACTGCTGACTTATTTTATATTATTATTATATTTATGTTTGATGACAATAGAAATAAAGGAAGAGAAAATGTGTGTAATATTTTTAACATACTAATTTGATTTATTGATAGACACCATGAGCTTAATTGGCTATACGTATGCGGATGCAAACAAACTTGCTATGAATAAGCATTAAAAATTACAAACGTAACTAGGAGTTGTTATCAAGTCATTTGGAAAATGTGATACCGTATAGGTTAAGAGATAAATTGCCTGCTCTGCAAAATCAGTGCAGTACAAAAAAGGGTAGTAGACCATCTGCTTAGATGTGCTATTTAAAGCCATGTTAATTAATAGGAGTGCCATGTTGAAGGATGTAGGTAGAAAATAGCAGAGGTCCCTGAACAAAGCTTGAAAAATTCAAGATCTACTAATTGGTAATACATTTTAGGTTTTTTTTCTACTTTTTTAACACATAATGTAAACAATAACAAAATTTTGGTTTGTAGAATTTTATAGCAACTAATGGTACCTCAGTAAAACAAAGCCGAAGAAATTCCCAGCTCAACTTACCGACCAGCTTGCACCTACCTGAGTTGTCATTAATATACCCAAATGGTACCTCAGTGGTTAGTTATGGCAGGCTCAGGTGGTAAGTCTGTACATTTATAATTAAAGCTTTTATAAACAAAACTGTATCGGGGGGGGGGGGTACTTGAAATACTAAACACTTTGGAGCAAAGGATGTTTTAAGGAAAGGGTGGGTGATTTAAAAAAAATGAAAAAAAACTGGATGGGATTGAACATGTAAAGGTGAAAATAAGGTTAAAATATAATAAGGTTAAAATATAAAAATAAGGTAAAAATAAGAACAAAAAACTAAAACATATAAATAAACACCAGCTACAAAGTGACATTTGTTAGTGTCTTTTTATACAACACATTATTTCCTAAATACAAACTGCCTGAAAAGTAGTTCAGAAAAGCATACAAGCATTGTAGTTGCATCCATGAACTGGGGCTAGCCAAGTGGGGTGATAAAGCCTATCTGTAAACACTGTGTAGACATTATCCAAGAATTTGAAGCGCTCCAGATGTGGAGAAAGTTGCAAGGTGTACTTAGCCTGTCATTTTTAACAGCTGCAAATATCCACACAAAGACTTCTACAGGGGTCACCAAGACTGCATATATAATTTGTAATGTCCTCATGTCCCCAGGTGGATTTAACCTGTAATTAATGGTACATGAATGTCCACACACAGATTTCTACAGGGACCATCTATGCATGGCTTGGATGTCATCCATAATTCTAGGAGCTCCTAAAGTAGATGACCATATATAAATATGGTATAAAAGTCCATTCACTCTCATGAAACTTCAAGTGATAGTTGTTATTCCAGGTTTAAAAACAGTAGTTCATCCATCATGGAGAGATATAGGGAGCGTGTATGTAAAATAATATAACATTGAGTCCTGAGGGCTAAGAGTGTACTTTTCTGCAAAGGTGTCAGATTAAGTAGATTAGTAGAACTTTACCCCATCCCCCATCCCCGTTCAGAAAATTTGGCGCTTATGATTCAGCAGCTCTGCCTAGCAGCCATTCTGTAGATAGGCTTCTGCAGTCTCCTAGGGTGTGTGATGGGGTTTCCTAAGGGACTTAGGGAGCCTAGGATAGAAAAGCCCCCACCATCAAAGAAACATCTTATTAGTATTGTAGAGGGGGTGGGGGCAGATGCATGGACACAAACTTTATTTACAGAGTGAAGTTCCACTTTAATAGAAGATGCCAAAGCTTCTGAATTTTTGGTTTATCAGAAATAATTTGACGCACATTGTTTATTTCACCATGCTCAGTAAACATGTGTGCTTGACTTAAGTTGTATAAACATTAAATGTACCAAAAGATATTCTCTGTTGGATGCAGTCTGTCCTTGCATGCTGATGTGGGTTTTTTCATCCTTTGAAAGGGAATCTAATTTCACTGATTGAAAGAAAAAATCCATCCCTCAATTTAGGGTACTGAATAAAGATATAAATAAAACAGCTATGTTTCATTTGCTGAAATACATGATTTATTTAAGAATGGTAGTAATGTTTTCTGCTTTTCTTATAATTATACAATAATTAATGTTAATATACATTAAAATGTAATCTTTTAGAATATATATTAGAGCTACAGTTTATTACCTGCTAATATATTTAATAAATCTCTTATAATTTAGCTATGGAAAACTCCAAAAACGATGCAAACTCAGTCAACGTGCACACGAAGATAGCAAGTTGCAATAACTTATAGCAACTAATCAGAATTGACTGCTCTTACGTTAGGGCAATACAATTCTGATTGCAGAGATGTCAACCTGGAAGTACACTTTATGGATGTTCAGGTAAAGGCATAAGCTGTGGCAAAAACTGGATGAAGCTATTTGGATGTAAACCCTCACATATAACCAGTGAAGTGAACAACCTCGGGTGATACACAGAGATGAAACAAATCTCCCTACATAAGTTTTACATTTATATCTGCTGCCTTCATATTTATATACTATTTAGAAAGTGTACATTGTGTTATAGATGTGCACTCCCTCATTCTGCAAGAGAAGTCTTGGATTACACTGGGAGACAGCTGATTGGAGGAAGGGCAACCCCCCAGATAGACAGAGACTTTCAGAGCTATCCTGTGAGTAGAGCAGCTTTCTGCTAATCTATTTAAAGCACCATCCTTGACACAAATTTCAGGCTGGTTTTATCACATGTGTCAGAGAACTTGTCAGACGTTATCATGTTGATAACAGAAGAACCAAGCAGGAGAAAGAGACGGGACTTAGTGCTTTGAAGAGAGATAAGACAACACTACAGATATGTGCCCATCTCAAATTTCAGGAATCGAGTTTACATCCACTTTAAGGATGAGGGCTTAATACACATGGCAAAATAA
Organism: Glandirana rugosa; assembly: GCA_018402905.1. NCBI lineage: Eukaryota > Metazoa > Chordata > Amphibia > Anura > Ranidae > Glandirana > Glandirana rugosa. Next base: position 1,210,973 of record BLSH010438267.1, read on the forward strand.
CTTACAGTATGAATATACATGATTAAGATTTTGATCAGACATAGAAGGTTGTGTAGAGCACTTAGAGAAGCAGTTACACACAGTATTTATACAGACTTTATAAGATATACTGAAAAGTATGCCCAGCATAGAGAAAAAGTAGTAGAGAAATAGTGCTTCTGTGCAGCATCAATGCAAACACAGAAAGATACTGAAAATTACACATGCAAGGTATAGAGCCAGGTCAGGTATCTGGTGACTGAGAGAAATCAAGAGAGATTTGTACATCATGCAAGGTAACAGAGTGAAATGGGAAAAAAACAAAGTGAGTAGATGTGCCTGTGATTAGTTTGGTAACAATTTCCACACTTAAGAATAAACATTAAAAATAAGAAATCCATTCTGTTGAGTTGATTGTATAAATTATAATCCAATTATTTTGACTAGTGAAAACATTTAACATAGTTGTTTTCTTAAAATATCAGTGGTTAAATAAAAGATGTAATGGGTAAAATTCATGCATTATACTCAGTACTTATATTAAATTAGTAAATGTTAACTTTAGATGATATTTAAAGTTAAGTCTGCATGCTATCATTACCATTATTAAATTGTGTCCCAGTTCCTTCAGAAGGCAACAGATTACTTTCTATTGCAATTTGCTGCCTTTTCGGTTTAACTTTTTTGCAGCATAATCTAATTGTGAGAAGACTGTAAGTCACTTGAGTAATGTTTCTATTCCAAGTTTTATGGTCCAATTCAATTATTTGTTGTTGTTTTTTTTCTCCTCATTGTTTGTTATAGCTATGATTAATTAGTTTTGAAGAAAATGTGCTCGTAGAGGCAGTAAGTCACAGAGTTCCTGGCAAATTCATTGATTACTGTTACTGTGAAATATTGCAACAATTTGTATTGACAGTCATTGTTTGAAATATTTAAGCTCATGCTTTCTCAATGAATTTATTGCTTTGATAATGCAAAACGAAAGCATAAATTTCCATATTACCTTACAAAATTAACAGCTCTGGCAGCCAAATGCCTTTCCAAAACACTTACCATTTTATGTTAAAGAAATGCAGTTATTTAAATATTTATAAAATGAGTGTTGAGAACAGCCATTTTAGAAGCAGTTAATAATGAACAACAATCAAGGGATCCATTAACAGAGAAGGGCTTTGTAACTCTGCTAACTAGTGTAAAGTCAGGCAATCAAATTTAATTAAAAGCAGTCAAAAACAAACCAAATAGTTCAACAACGTTATGCCTGTTTTTTGAATTACACTAAGAAACAAATTTACAAAGCAATGATATACAAAGCATGAAAAGCCTTTACAGCCTTCTTGGTTAAAAAAAAGTTGTATCTTTGCATATACCAGGCTTCCTTTAAAACAGTACAGATCGGGTTATTAGTTAAAGATGCTTTCCACATTTAATCAAACAAATGAACACTTGCTAAGGCCTTTCCAATTACTACAAAGCTTAATGTTTGCAAAGATGAAAAAAATATACATTTTGATGACATACAAGATACATTATATGATACAGTATATTGTATATCTTTTTCTTTGCTAGAGGAGAAAATTGGAAACTAAAAAACAGTATGTGTAAAAAAATAATAAAAATAATAATAATAGAAAAGAAAGACAACATATCTACATTAGGGTTTGATTTAGGTCAGTGTCAGAGTTAAGGTCAAAAGTTATGGTCAGTGTACGTTTTATAGGAAATGTAAAAAATGCCCATTTTTAATCCTGCCTGTGTCAGTTAGTGTCAGTGTGTTTTAGGTAGGATAAAAAAAAAAATCAAAATGTGCACTATTGCTTCTGGGCCTTACTACAGGTATAAACAACAAACAACAAATAATATACACATATGTGGTATTGCTGTATTTTTAAGGAGTAGGATAATTTGTTTTGGGTTGTTCTTTGGTGGTAGGTCAATGGTAATGGTTGTTTTACAATTTTAAATATTGTGCCAGTTTTCCAATGATAAAAAAAAAAAATCTGGAGATATCTATTACTTTGTACCACCATATGAAAGCCCAATTTGTCTTGAAAAAAAGTATTTAATTCACTTTGATGTATACATATATTTTTACTAACATATGTCAAAGTTACAAAGCTGTGTTTAGGTATTAAGATTTGTTTTACCTTCATCATGAAGACTTTAACCACTTCACCTCTGGAGAATTTACCCCCTTCCTGACCAGGCCATTTTTTGTGATACGGCACTGCATTACTTTAACTGACAATTGCGTGGTCGGGCAACACTGTACCCCAAATTTTTCCCACAAATAGAGCTTTCTTTTAGTAGTATTTGATCACCTCTGATTTTTTTTTTGCACCATAAACAAAGAGAGACTGACAATTTTGAAAACATTCTGCTCTAAAACACATCCGATAAAAAAATTTAAAAAATGTAATTTCTTCATCAATTTAGGCCAGTATGTATTCTTCTACATATTTTTGGTAAAAAAATCCCAATAAGCGTATATTGATTGGTTTGAGCAAAAGTTATAGTGTCTACAAACTATGGGATTTTTTTTTTTTTTACTAGTGATGGCAGCAATCAGCAACTTGTGGGACTGCAATATTACAGCAGACAAATTGAACACTGACACTTTTGACACTTTTTTGAGGACCAGTGACATTATTACAGTGATCAGTGCTAAAAATATGCACTGCCACTGTACCGATGACACTGGCAGGGAAGGGGTTAACATCAGGGACGATCATAGGGTTAACTAGATAATGTTTCAGTGTAGTGGGGAGGTGCTTTTACTAGTGAAAGGCATGGATCAGTGTTCCTACTTTACAGAAACACAGGATCCATGTCTTCTGTACTGACAGAATGGCAATCTGCCTTGTTTACAAAGGCAGACTGCCATTCTGTCAGTGTACTTAACAATCAGTGGGTGCCAGCAGAGATGGGGTCCGTGGGACCCGCTGTGTAAAATTATAGTGGGAGTGTGCCCAATACCTGTATGTGTGGGATCACGTATACATACATGATCCTGCACAGCATGGCCGCCCTGTATCAGTAAATCTGCTATGGGACAGTCAGCAAGTGGTTAAAGACCTCTCACCTGAAGTTAAAGAGGCTCATAGTAATTATCCACAAATGAAATATATTCAGTGGTTTATAAAAAAAATGTAATTTTTATATCTGTCAGTGTTGTCTATTCACCACCCCCATCAGAAGCCCAAATTATGGACATTTCTGAAGCCACAGCCCCCTCTCCATTCTGTATTCCTCCTTGCTGTTTATGTCTGTCCCTCCTCTGCTCTCTTTGTACTGTAAAAGTCCATAATCTTCAGCAGCCAGCAGTTTAGAAATTACTACAGTCGTAGCTGGTGGCTTGTGTTATGAATGGCGGCAGCTGGAAAGTGATTTGTTATTCACAAAAATTCAAGCTGGCAGCAACGCGAGCCAGCAGCACCAGTCTTTCTTGAAAAAAAAATTGTAGCTTCCAGCTTGTATTGCTGGGTAGACAGCATTAACTTACTCCTGGGAGGCCTGGGGAATCATACCACCTTACTAAGGAGATGGACATAATATTTTTGAAAGAGTTTGAAGTTTTGAAAATTAGACCTAATTATATGTAGATGCAACCAAAAATTGAACAGATATGTGGTATGTAATATCCACACCCTTATTGAGTGTGAACTAGTGGTCTCCCCAGACACCCTGCCACCCCATTTTGGGGATTTGTCCCTGTGTGCATTTTCCCTTCAATTGGGTAACTTTGTGACTTTCTTCCCTCGGTGCTCTTGTGTTCAGTCAACGATAAAATACTCCACTAACAAACTCCTGATGAAGTTGATCTTTATCCAGGAAATGTGTTGAATGTGTGGAGGAATTCAATTGTAGATATATCACTGAATTTTACATTGAACAGAAACATGTATTACCTAATAATGTTGAACATCCAACCCAATGCTGAGAAAGGTCACTGTATGGTTGACAGTTGTTTTTGAAAAAAATGTTTGTTGTCTTTTATTGAATTTTGTAATAAACTTTTTTTATTGAAATTGTGGTACTGCTTATAAAATCCTGCCATAGATAAGGGTTCATACCCCAGGTAGAGGTTTTGGAATCATATACAGTATCTCACAAAAGTGAGTACACCCCTCACATTTTTGTAAATATTTTATTATCTCTTTTCATGTGACAACACTGAAGAAATGACACTTTGCTACAATGTAAAGTAGTGAGTGTACAGCTTGTATAACTGTGTAGATTTTCTGTCCCCTCAAAATAACTCAACACACAGCCATTAGTGTCTAAACTGCTGGCAACAAAAGTGAGTACATTCCTAAGTGGAAATGTCCAAATTGAGCCCAATTAGCCATTTTCCCTCCCGGGTGTCATGTGACTTGTTAGTCTTATAGGGTCTCAGGTGTGAATAAGAAAATTGCCAAGACCCTGAAACTGAGCTGCAGCATGGTGGCCGAGACCATACAGTGCTTTAACAGGACAGGTTCCACTCAGAACAGGAATCACCATGGTTGACCAAAGCAGTTGAGTGAACTTGCTCAGCATCATATCCAAAGGTTTTCTTTGGAAAATAGACATATGAGTACTGCCAGCATTGCTGCAGAGGTTGAAGGGTCAGCCTGTCAGTGCTCAGACCATACGCCGCACACTACATCAAATAGGTCTGCATGGCTGTTGTCCCAGAAGGAAGCCTCTGCTAATGACAATGCACAAGAAAGCCAGAGCTAAGAAAGACAAGCAGACTAAAGTCATGGATTACTGGCACCATGTCCTGTGGTCTGATGAGACCAAGATAAACTTATTTGGTCCAGATGGTGTCAAGCATGTGTGGCAGCAACCAAGTGATGAGTGCAAAGACAAGTGTGTCTTGCTTACAGTCAAGCATGGTGGTGGGAGTGTCATGGTCTGGGGCTGCATGAATGCTGCTGGCACTGGGAAGCTACAGTTCATTGAGGGAACCATGAATGCCAACATGTACTGTGAAATATTGAAGCAGAGCATGTTCCCCTCCCTTCAGAGACTGGACCGCAGGGCAGTATTCCAACATGATAACGACCCCAAACACACCTCCAAGACGACCACTGCCTTAAAGAAACTGAGGGTAAAGGTGATGGACTGGCCAAGCATGTCTCCAAACCTAAACCCTATTGAGCATCTGTGGGGCATCCTCAAACGGAAGGTAGAGAAGCGCAAGGTCCCTAACATCCACCAGCTCAATGATGTCATCATGGAGGAGGGGAAGAGGACTCCAGTGGCTACCTGTAAAGATCTGGTGAATTCCATGCCCAAAAGGCTTAAGGCAGTGCTGGAAAATAATGGTGGCCACACAAAATATTTACACTTTGGGCCCAATTTGGACATTTTCAATTAGGGGTGTACTTACTTTTGTTGCCAACGGTAATGACTGTGTGTTGAGTTATTTTGAGGGGGCAACACATTTACACTGTTATATAAGCTGTACACTCACTATTTTACTTTGCAACAAAGTGTCATTTCCTCAATGTTGTCACATGAAAAGATATAATAAAATATTTACAAAAATGTGATGGGTGTACTCACTTTTGTGAGATACTATAATTGGGATGTGGTAGTCTTTAGGTCCCTTTTTCTTGTTATATATAGTATTACTGTTTAACCAGTCCTAAGTAGAGTTGAGTGAACACCTGGATGTTCGGGTTCGGTGGATAAGGCCAAACTCCGCGAAAAAGTTCGGGTTTGGTACCGAACTTGACCCGAACTTTACCCCGAACCCCATTGAAGTCAATGGGGACCCGAACTTTTCGGCACAAAAATGACTGTAAAAAAGTCCTGGGAAGTGCTAGAGGGCTGCAAAAGGAAGTAAAATAATTTTAGAACAATAATCTGTCCCTTACAGCAACAGCAGGAACCTGACACTATAGGAGTAGACGATGATTTTAGAACAATAATCTGTCCCTTACAGCAACAGCAGGAACCTGACCCTATAGGAGTAGGCAATGATTTTAGAACAACAATCTGTCTCTTACAGCAACAGCAGGAACCTGACCCTGTAGAACTAGAAGATGATTTTTGAACAATAATCTGTCCCTCTAAGCAGTAGACTCTACCTAGTCCAGTCAGATCATTCTGTAATGCAGGATGAGATGTTATTAGATCTTCAATCTGTCCCTAAAAGCAGTAGTAGTAGTAATCACTACCTATTCCACAATCAGATCATTCTGTAATGCAGGATGAGATGTTATTGTATCTGCAATTTGTCCCTCACAGCGCCGGCAGCATCCTTTCCCTACACTGGCCAGAAAGCATGTGACATGCAGCACTAAGTGACTCCAGCTTATAAAGGGGCTGGGTCACATGATGCACTGGCCAATCACAGCCATGCCATTAGTAGGCATGGCTATGATGAGGGCAAACCAGTGAAACGCTTGTCGATTGGCTGCCCTGCAGCTATTCAACATGTGTGATCAAATACCTGAACCCCGAACCAGAACTTTTTTTCAAATGTCCGGGTTCAGTTCAGGGTCACGGACACCCCAAAGTTCGGTAAGGACCCGAACTTTACAGTTCGGGGTCACTCAACTCTAGTCCTAAGATTTAAACAATGTACTACACAGCACAGACAGGCTGGTGATCTGAATGTTCTCCATTACAGTTAAGCAATACATCTATGTCACTACCCAGGCTCCAAAGTGTGAGTGGACAGGAAAGAAGAAGCAAAACTCCATACCTCTGCTCTTTCCCCTTGTCAGCACATGACTGTTGCACACCAGATTAGTGAATCCTGCTTTACAGGTATTACAAAAGGCTAGATATCAAGTTAGATGTGCATATTTATAATAGACGCAGTTAAAATTCCTATTTTTATTATTAAATACTTAAGGACCGAGCCTTTGAGATTCGGTGTTTACAAGTTAAAATCATATTTTTTTGCTATAAAATTACTTAGAATCCCCAAACATTATATATATATTTTTTTCTAACACCCTAGAGAATAAAATGACAGTCATTGCAATTCTTTGGGGTTGATTTACCAAAGGCAAATCCACTCTGCACTGCAAGTGCACTTGGAAGTGCAGTTGCTGTAGATCCGAGGGGGACATGCAAGGAAAATAAAAAACAGCATTTTTGCTTGCACATGATTGGATGATAAAATCAACAGAGCTTCCCCTCATTTCAGATGTAGTGCAGAGTGGATTTGCCTTTAGTAAATCAACCCCTTTATGCCACACCATATTTGCACAGCGGTCTTACAAGCACCATTTAAAAAAAAAAAAAATTCAAAATGTTTGAGTTAAAAATGAGACAACTGTAAAGTTTGCTCAATTTTTTTCCATATTATGAAAGATAATGTTACGCAGAGTAAATTGATACCCAACATGTCATGCTTCAAAATTGCACACACTTGTGGAATGGCGACAAACTTTGGCACTTAAAAATCTACATCGGCAAAGTTTAAACATTTCTACAGGTTACCAGTTTTGAGTTACAGAGGAGGTCTATTGCTAGAATTATTGCTCTCACTCTAATGATCGTGGCGATACCTCACAAGTGTGGTTTGAACACCGTTTTCATATGCGGGCGCGACTTCCGTATGCATTTGCTTCTGCGCGCGAGCTCGGCGGGACGGGGCGCTTTAAACTTTTTCTTTTTTTTTCTTATTTTTTTACTTTTTATTTTTACACTGTCCTTTTTAAAAAAAATCAGATCACTTTTATTCCTATTACAAGGAAGGTGAACATTCCTTGCAATAGAAAAAAGCATGCCAGGACCTCTTAAATATGATATCTGGGGTCAAAAATAACTCATATCTCATATTTACACTAAAATTCAATAAAAAAAAATTAAATGTAATTTGAAAAAAATAAAAATAATAACTTTTCTCCTTTAAGAGCTATGGGCGGAAGTGGCATTTGACGTTGCTTCCGCCCTTCAATGCTATGGCGCTGAGTGGACGGCATATTCCGCTCACTCGGCTCACAGGCTCAGAGGAGAGTGGACCCAATCCTCTCTGCTGGTGGGTCCAGAAAGTGACGGAGATGATGGAAAAGTGGTGGGAGGGGGGCGGGACCTCTCCTGCCCCCGATAAAAGTGATCTCGTGGCAAATCCACTGCAGAGGCCACCTTTGTCTGAAAGCAGGACGCCCGCTGTTTAAAAAGATACCTGGGTTATTGTAGCTATCTGCTACCATAGCAACGGTATTCAACGACAAAGTACCGCCGTATAATGATGGCGGGCAGTCTGGAAGTGGTTAAATGCACAACTGCATTCAGCAGTGATTTAACAATATTTTCTTGGAGTTCAGCTTTAAATTTGCAACTGTCAGTCATCTAAATAAATCATTTTTATACAATAAGGGTTTAAATAGTAATACATTATAGAAAACAAACATAATATCCATGCATAGGAAACTGTAATACACTGTTAGTAAGGATATCTAAATTTCTAAAGCAAAGCACAAGCTTTTAATAATTTACTGGGATGTACAGTTTAAGTGAAAGAAGTATTCTGCCAGCCACTTTTAAATCTGAATCTGGAATTAATAAAAAAAGACTATAATTACCAGACATTCGGTTGGAATCATTTTACCTTAAAAATGGTCAATCATAAATGACTTATAAAATATGAAATTTCATATTATAATTTTCATAATTCATCTCCATAAACCCTTAGGTGTGATAAATGGGTACATTATGTAACCAAGGCAGAATTTTTGCAGCTTGCCTAATCATTTAAGAAATGAAATAGAAAACATTAAGGATGTTTAAATTTAGTAAATGCATTACATCCTTTATTTTTTTTCATGACTCCTGTCATGCCCAGGATTGCAGAGGAAAAGCAAATATTTCCAAACTTACTGCCATTTTTAAGGTATTAACCCTTACTCTATATAAGATCATTGTTACAACATTTAATGAGACACTGCTACTGTACTACATGTCTCAAAGCCCAACTGAAAAGTTTAAAGTATCCACTAATGCAGGACCACCAACGCTTTAAATTTGTATTAAGAAAAATTGTATCTTAGTGCAGACTTTTGGGAAAATCAGTGAGACAATCACACAAGCAGATAATTACATTTCTGGGATGTTTTATAGATTAACAGTGTATAGAACACCTCCAGCTTGCTATATTGCATTGAATTTTACAGAAAATTACAGAGACTGCAGAGTGACAGAGGCAATTTTAATAACATTATATAAAATTATGGCTTGTGTAGCAATTGTATATGCTATCTTTTTTCATGAAAATTGAGCTACCCTTTAAATAAGCAATGAACTCCCTCAATAAACCTGGCAACTAGAATAACTAGTTATAAGTATATGGGTCATGATCTTCTATCTGGGCAGATGAAGTATGGAATTATATACAATCAGGCATCTGTAGGATTTCGTTTTCTTCAAATACAGATCATATACTTGCTATATGTACACAATTGTCTAGTGTGAAGAAGCATATATTTACACTGGTAAGGAAGCAAGGGATGTCAGGTTGTATCTATATGTATATGCTTCGGTGTTGCCTGTGAGTACATACAGAGGGGAAGGAGGACCCAAAAGTCATGCACATGTTTGCATTTTTTCTGCACTTTGAGGACTGCAAAAGCTAGGACCGACTAAAAACAAGGTGAGTTTAGAAACATAACTAAAGCTCAATTTTTAATTTTGTTTTTGATAGACTTCTGAAGAGAAAATACTTCTATTAAGTTTAATTGTTGTCAGTGACCCTTTTGATAAGATTTTGCCACACTTCTCGGCTCTTTTGACAGCAAGACAAATAACAAGGAAACTAGCAGACACTGGGAAGCAAAGACACAGAAAGTGATAACACATGTAACCTTACATATGTTCTAACTCTTCACCTTTTTCAGAAAAAAAATGTTTTCCTGTTGTCTATGTGACATGTGGAGAGATTTCTTGTAGTTTCCAACAGGAAGTGCAGGAAAATCTTTACAGTGGGGACAAAGGCCTCATATAAAACCCTGACAGAAATCCTATCCCTTTCCTTTCCACAACTAAAGAAAAAGGTTTGGCTAAAGTTGGGCTGCAAATTTAGGAATAATGTGTTTAAATTATTTTTTTATATGACGCAATGAATGAAAAAATATAAACATTAATAGCTGATAGGGATTTTCTGAATAGAACACCAATAACAAATAATCATCATAAAACCTAGAGCTTGTGTCACAGAACATATTCTCTGTGGCCTTCTGCATTTTAACAAGGTTTCTTTGCTGTTGTTCCAGTTAGCCCTATTTGTATTTTTCTTTATGTTGAAACACTTCCAAAAACTTCACAGCCAAACCAGCAGTGTAGAAGTATTTCAAACACAGTAATGAAATGCTAGACATTTGTAAGTAAAAACACACAGGAGACTTGTTCCAGTTTCAGCTCTCTTGAGCATTTCTTTGTAATGTGAGTGTTCTACCTGTGAAGTTATTTGGTTTCACGGAAACATCTCCTCACAAAACCTTTATGTTGTCATGAATATTTTCTACTGATACCAAATTTGTTCACACGTATGCAACAAACTGACCATACATTCAATGAAAAATAGGTAGAAACCAATATAGAAAGTTATCTTAGTGTTACATAATTTATCTCTGATTTTTTTCCTATATTTCTCATACATTTCATCACTTAGGTAACATTGAAATGGTGGAGTTTATTTAATAAATGAATAGAGACTATTAGCCTATCAAAGGCAATGCACACTTTGGAAACTGTATTCTCACTTTGTGAAGTGAATGTTAAGAAATAAGGTCAATCAGATTTACAGATGATGTTTTGAGGGCTTGTAAATCCAAATCAGTTGTATAATATCTTTGTTATATGCCTCACTGTTTTTTTAAGAAAAAAAGTATTTTGACTCTTGCAAAGTTTTTTTTACCTGAGATCATGACAAATCAGCATATCATGTTGCAGGTTGACAACTTAATGCTTGGTTCACATATATTCTAATCGGATGCGTTTTGAACCACATCCGATTCTCATAATATGTGAACCGGACTGGCTTGCAATGTACCTGTTCACACATGTTCAGGGCAGCCGCAGTCCATTTTTTGTGATTTTCTGGTTCAGGTGAGAATTCAAGTAAAAATTGCACCTGAATCCCACCTGAACAGGTGAACAAAGCTGCATTGGACTCCTTTTAAAAACTGACTGCAAACCATAATTGGACATGTGTGAACCTTGCCTTAAGCTCCTGCCTCACAATTAGCAGCAGTGTTGTCAGCCTGCAGCTGGATGGACATTTGAAGGAGGGCTCCCAGCAGTCTTATAATGTTGCTACTAATTGCGATGCAGAGGTTTAGCACTGTCAACCTTCTACAGAAGGTGTTGTTACTGGCAGGATCTCAGGTAAGAAACTTTGTAACTGTTAACAAAAAAAGATGTGCTTAAAGCTTTGTTACCCTAAAAAAATGGATCCTGTTCCCTTAAAGCATGTTATACAGCACAGTGCTTGTGCTGTGTAATTTGGCCCCCTGTATTACCTGAAATACCTGGCTGATCCTGCCTGGAGCTGCCCCCTCCGGTAAACTGACCACGGTTTATCATGGGTGCTGGGTCCTGACAATGTGGTCAGTTTATGTGCCTCACAGTTTTATGTGCTTCCACAGCTTTCCTCTGTCCTTTTCTGTCCTCATCTTCCCCCTGCCTGTTAGCTTATGACAGTGCCTGCTCCTCCCCTCCTGCTGCTAATAATGTTATACTATGATGATACAATCCCCTCTGTTAAATTATTATTATTATACAGAATTTATATAGCGCCAACAATTTGTGCAGAGACTTACAATAAGGACATGTGTCACCTTGCATGTGTTTTATAAAAAATATGCAGATTTCTACCTCATTTCCTCATTACCTCATGTGAGCCCCTCCCAGTGCTCACATGACTACTCATCTCTCTCCTCCCCTCCTATCTGTTGACGTCAGTGAGAGTTCTTGGCTCCGCCTGCTGGAGCTGTCAGCTCAAGAGAGGAGAGTGGTGAGGAGTCACGTGAGTGCTGGGAGGCACTCTGAAATCAGTTAGAAATCGACATATTTTTTATAAAACACATGCAGTGCACCACATGTCCTTATGTAACAGAATGGATTGCATCATCATAATATAGTAGCTTTGCAACCACATTAAACGAACAGTATACAATGATGTACAACTTGTGCATGTGCGGCAGGAAACCGGCCGTGAAGCAGCAAGGCTTCTATGCCCGTTTCCCTTACTAAAGAGCAGCAAAAGGAAAGTCCATTGTAAGCTAGTTAAAGAGAATCCATGATTTGCCCATGCAGACCATGCAGCAAAAGGAAAGACCATTTGGAACTAGGGGTAATTGTAGTTGTAGTTGCATAGGACTATCAACTCCCCTGTGACAGTGCTAGATACTTAGTTACCTTGTTGGTCAGTTTGAAAAAACATCAGGTTGAAAGCCCATCTAGTTAAATAAATAGAAAAAATTATTACATGAATAAAACAAAAACCTCTGTATGAAGAGCCCCACATCCACATGTAAAACCCTTATAAAGCATAGTTCAATGTGCTCCAACAGGGAAAAAAATGTTCATGATCCTCTAAGGCCCAGAGCTGTCGTGTATGAGGAGTCACATGCTTCTTCATACCCAGAACTACTGAGCATTTCTGTTTTCTCATGGTGCTGAACAGATTAGTTGGACAACAAGGGAAAGATAAATATAAGAAAACTGGAATGGGTAAAGCATCAAAGCTAAAATTTGATATTACTGTCAATGGCATACTTAAAGGAATTGATAGTTCAAACATGCTCCATTGTAATGTTTAATATTACACACAGATTTTCCAACAAGCTGGAATTTTCAGTCATTTATATCCCTTTGTAGATAATAAAATAAACCTTTCACTGCTTATGGGCCATAATGGAATGCCACCAAATCAGAGATAAAAGTCATCACCAGCCCCAACTATTGGGCAATAAAGTGTAAGAGCAGATCACTCTAGTTGAAATATCTTACTGAGAATGCATGGTCTAATTCACTGGCCACCAATAAATTAGGTACACTTAGTGAGATGAAACTCTGACACTTTTTTATAATAATAATGGTCATCACTTTTAAGTGTGGGAACAGATTATGTCATTCTTATTTAAGTTTTATTTGATCAGTTAGCTGAGGGCAAAGGGTCAGGTACATTTTATGCATTGACTGACTTCCGCAGACTTTTCTTATTAGCTTCTATGAACCTTTTAATCCGTAAGGGTCATTACAATAAATAGTGTAAATGATTTTCTTTAATAGCTTCCATTAATAATTTAGGTTAACTATAACAAGAGTCAGATGTCTAGGTAATACAGCAGCATTATAGAATCCAACTATAGATTGAAAGCAAGATTATGTGTTACATTATTTAAAATTAAACAATATACTGTATGTTAGAATAAGCTGAGCTCCACTCACCAGTATTATGAAAGTGATAAATTAAAACATAACTTTGCATTTAAATTGAGACTCATTTTTTGTTGCAAAAAAAAGCTAGCTAGACGCCCCAATCCAACTATATATATTGAAAAAAATTCCAGATAACTTTACTGTAAATGCTCACATTTTTCTCTATTGTAGCACACATGATAAAGATTTTCATTTGCAAGTAGGTGGATCTGCCTTTTCTTTCACATCACCTAATCAGACTCAGTGATGCAGAAAAAAACACATGCACCTTTATCCCAATAAAAAGCCAGCCTACGCATATTGCCAGGGGTGTCATATTCAAACAGGCAATTACAGGAGAATAGAATTGAGGATTCTGCAAAATCCTGTCTGCACACTATATGTCAAATGTTGTCATGGTTGCAAGAAAGAGAAATTTGAATTTACTTCAGTTAAGGTAGAACTAAAGCCTGCTGTGGGTTCTCAGTACTTCTGTCTTAATGTGCAAATTTTTGGAGCATACTTACACAGTGTAGCACACTTACCCTCCTTCAGCAGTGCACTGGTCACGCCCCCCCCCCCCCCTTATTGCTCTGTCACTGCCATCTTCATCTTTCTTCTTTCAGGTTCAGCATATTTGCCCATTTGCTTGGCTGGCCTGAGATGACATAACTGTCATGCACATGAGTAAATGTTCATTTTTCTCCAGCATCTAAAGCATGTACTTTGAGTTTCCCATGGTTTGCTCAGAGTGCAAAATTTGCAAGAAGCTTTTATTACAAATGAGACAGGGTTTCTTCTGCAATTAAAGCTACTACTAGCATTTCTTTTTTTTAAAAAGAGATGTTTTTTTTTACAGAATCATACTTACCTAGGTGGATGCAGCATCAGTCCGATGCTGCACCTGTCCCCTGCCGGCTCTAAGACTGAGAACCGAGCGGTCAAGCACCACCAATTGCTCTGTTCTCAGGGATCCCTAAGCATAGAGCTGGTGGCTGTCAGCATCCACTGTCCGCTCTGCCCCCCCCTTGATTACTGGAGCACTAGGCTGTGGAGGGGGTGGGAGCGGCTTGCTGAGAGGCTGAGCTGGGTGCCAATCCAGGCATGTGGGTGGATCCTGATTCATTGTCATGAGCCTGGACCGGCTCTGCAACAGTAGCCAACAGTATACTTCAGCCTGCTGTCTGCTGAAAACAATTCACAGGAGTGCAGAATGAATTACGCTAACATTAATGGCCATACTCAATAAAATCTATTTCCGAAACTGAAAGTAAGAGGTGCTACCAACATCTGAAAGTCTTTTCAATGCACAGACAACATATGGTCATCTAAATTTAAAGCAGATCTACAGTAATTAAAATCTCATATAATCTTCAATCTGTTAATATAAATGAAAAAGAGATTTCAAAATTAATAATCTTTTTAACCACTTCAGCCCCGGAAGGTTTTGCAGCTTTAGGACCAGAGCACTTTTTGTGATTCGGCACTGCGTCGTTTTAACGGACAATTGTGCGGTCGTGCGACGTTGTACCCAAACAAAATTTGTGTCCTTTTTTTCCCACAAATAGAGCTTTCTTTTGGTGGTATTTGATCGCCTCTGCGTCATTTCTGATCGCCGCTATAAACAAAAGAAGAGCGACCATTTTCCAAAAAAACCCAAATTTCTTACTTTTTGCTAAAATTCAAATCCAAAAAAAAAATATAAAAAAACATTTTTTTTCACAGTTTTTGGCCGATTTATATTCTTCCTCATATTTGCGATAAAAAAATTGCAATCGGCGTTTATTGATTGGTTTGCGCAAAAGTGGCCGCGTTTACGGATGATGAGAATTCATTTCTGGGGTTTTTATTTTTTTTTTTATTTTTTACTAGTAATGGCGGTGATCTGCGATTTTTAGCGGTACTGCGATATTGCAGCGGACATGTCGGACATTTTTGACACTTTTTTGGGACCAATGACATTTATTCAGCGATCAGAAATTTAAATGTCCACTGATTACTGTATAAATGTCATTGGCAGTGAAGGGGTTAACCTGGGGGGAGAGCTAGGGGTTAACTGTGTTCCCTGGGTGTGTTCTTACTGTGGGGGGGTTGGGCTAACATGGGCATGAGAGATCTAACTGATCCCAGTGACAGGGATCAGTAGATCACCCATGCCCCACTGACAGGGCGGGAAACCGCCGTGTTTACATCGGCGGTTCCCCTTCTTTTCCCTGTAGCCGCTCATCGCGGCTCGCCGGCGGACATCGGGTCCGCCCGAGCCGCGGGCACACTCCTCAGGAGTGCGGCGGGTGCACGCACGCGCCGCCGGCGGTGCGCGCGCGCCCCCTGGTGGCCAAAATGCGAATCGCCGTTTATTTACGGCGATTCGCACCCAGCTCCCCGACTGCCGCCGTGAAAAGACGGCGCGCGGTCGGGAAGCAGTTAAATGTGCACCTTTCATTAAATAATACCTAATGAAGGTCCTTGTCCAGACACTTTCCTAATAGGATGATAATGCTTTCTCCATTTCTACCATTGATGTTTCAGCATTGTCACTCTGTCACATGTGTTCATTGCACAGGAATGTCTCATTTTCCAGGAATTCTATCCTTAACAATAACACACAGCTGCAGCTGGAGTAAGTTCATGTAGAAAGAATGCTTAGAAAGTTTAAAGTGTTTGTGAAGCCACTTTTTTAAAAGTTCCCATCCACTCTGTATTATACCAAGAAGTTGCCCTGTGTCTTTGTTAGAACATATATATACTTCTCTGTATACATAATACACCTTCTTACTAGGATCAGTTGGCGTTTTTCAGCATTTCTCTCTCAGCTCAGAGTTTCTGAGGGAGGGGCTGAGCACTGCTGCTGACATTAGCTGGAGAGACAGAGCCGTGCTGTGTTATCTATATAGATAAGAATATTTCTGATATAACACTGACACAGGGAACTTATTCTTCTAATACAGAGAAAATAGGAGCTTTTAGAGTTGATTATGAGAGCAGAGAGGAGAAGCTATCAGAGGAAGAGGGAGGGGGAGAAGGGGGGAGTTGAAGACAGGCACAAAAGAGATAGGAGAGTTGCGAGTGACATAGCCCGCATAGACCACGGGGCTCTCAAGATAAGCTATATACAAGGGGAGTCAGTACACAGGGGGTAAGTCATGATCTGGCATTATCAAACAGGTATTTTAGGGGATGCAGAGGGATA
The DNA here is from genome assembly GCA_018402905.1 of Glandirana rugosa. Lineage (NCBI taxonomy): Eukaryota > Metazoa > Chordata > Amphibia > Anura > Ranidae > Glandirana > Glandirana rugosa. Next base: position 1,227,513 of record BLSH010438267.1, read on the forward strand.
ATTTAAAAAGTAAAAGCACCATGCTGCTAATTGCACATTAAAGAGACAGGAGCAGCATTTTTTTTTTAGGTTAACAAACGCTTTACGCAAATCAGCAGAGCTAAGATACAAAAATAGGACTTAAAAGATAAAAATGATATTTTCTAAAAGAAAATAGCAAACGTTTAGGATACACAGTGCCTCAGCAAAGTGTCATTCAGTTAGCGTTCACATCTGCTTAAATAATATTACTATGCTAACTGTCCAAAGGCGCTTATACAGTTTGAGTAAGTTAAATATGGTGTCATTTAATTTCCACTAAATATGAAACTATGTAACCTCTATTAATATATACAGTATTGCGGGAGATAAATCCAAAACACACATTTTTTTGAATATTTCATCTTGCTTTGTGCCAATTTTTTCTTGTACAATATTTTTATTGAATAAAATAGAAAGAAAAAGAAAAAAAAGAAAAAAAAAAGCATTACAGAGGTTTCGAGTGCAATACCATGTAGTATAACAGGAAAAGCAGTTAAATGTAGTATAGAAACTTCCGTATTTATATTGGGTATATTTTGAACATAACATATTTTGCAACCTCATTACTAGGTCGTATTCATTCTGTGCACTCAGGCCCTGGGGCACCCCACTGGGATCACACTGCGCCCCAGGGATGAGGGGGCAGGTATAAAAGCTAGAGTGCTTCAGCATACAGACGTCAATAGTTATACCCATAGATACAAGGAGTACAGATTAACTTTGTGAATAGTACATAACATACTCAAACTCCGAAGTGCTGGTTAAATTGGAAGAAACATTTAACTAGAATGGTATAATATCATAGAAATGCTAATCTGAGTAACAGAGGGTGGACGAGATGGCATTGATTTGCGTATAGTATTAATAAAGAGGTGAGAAAAGGGAGGACAGAGAAGGGAAAGGTGAGTGAGAGAGATAGAAAAGAGAACAGTGGCGGCTAGAGTAGCTAGATGTAAGGAAAGACAGGGTGGGTAGGACTAGCTTTCTGGGAACAGTGGTTTGTATGTCGAATAGGAGACTAGAGTAATAAGAGGTGCGAAGGGTGGTTATGGCATCAGGAGATTTCTGTCGAAGTCGGGTGGTATGGCAGTTCCTAACCCAGGGGTCCCAAATTTTCTCAAATTTGCGTACTCTGTTGCTGTCTATGGCATCCATTTTAGCATGTATAAAGGCCTTATTCATTCTGCCTCTGGTCTCAGCCACAATCAGCGCAGGGGATTTCCAAGCCTTGGCAATTGTCTGTTTAGCTGCGGTCGTGAGGAAGACTAACAATGTGAACTGAGTGGTAGTCAACTGGCTTGGTTTCAAGTTGAGTAGAGCAATCGACGGGTCAGGAGCTATACTCGTCTCTAAGGCTTTGGAGGCGATAAGGAAGATTTGCTTCCCGAATTCCTTTGCTAAGGGACAGTCCCACCAGATGTGGTAAAATGTACCTGGCTCATTACAGCCTCGAAAGCAGTTAATGGGGTATGAGGGGAGATATTTTGCGATCCTGGCCGGCACTAAGTACCATTGGGTGATAACCTTGATAATGGTTTCCATAGCCAATATATTGGGAGAGGAAGAATTAGTGGCTGACCATATATTAGACCATTCGGTTATGTCCAGTGTATGCCCCAGGTCAGAAGCCCATTTGTCTGCATATGAAGGCAAAGGGTTGTCCAGATCGGTGACTAGTAGCTTATAGAGTAATGAGAAAGCACCTCTGACATGAGGATCAGATTTACAGATCCGCTCGAAGGAAGATAGATGAGTCAGAAGTGTGTCTGTAGTGAGGGAGGGTGCATAGAAGTTCTTTATTCGTAAGTATCGAAATAGTTCTGATCTGGGTAAATCATGAGCTTCGCAGAGGGTAGGAAAGGTACTAAAGGAGTTATTGGTAGAGTTGAGCGAACACCTGGAAGTTCGGGTTCTGCTGGTCCGTCCGAACTTCGGGACAAAGTCCGGGTCCGGGTCCGGACGGAACCCGAACGATCGCACGGACAACGAACCCCATTGAAATCAATGGGGACCCGAACTTTTAGGCACAAAAATGGCTGTAGGAAAGTCCTGGAAAGCCCCAGAGGGCTGCAAAAGGAAGTAAAATGGGGGTAAGGGTAGGGCAAGTGCCCTACAAAAAATGGGGACAGGGAAATAACTGTAAATATTTTTAAAAAAATAAAAACATAAAAAAAGCAAAAATGGAGGTGAATGTGGATCATCTTCAAACTGTGTCTGAAAAGTATTAATTAACGGTAGAAGCCATATAACTGTTCTAAAATCATCTTCAAACTAGGGCAAGTGCCCTACAAATAAATGGGGAT
>BLSH010438267.1:1229846-1249347 GCA_018402905.1 Glandirana rugosa
ACGGGTTGAGTGATTTATAGTACGCTGATTTCTTCATGGTGAAACCCATCGGTATCTTAGGCGGCTTCAACTGGGATAGAGGCGACGGTTGTAAGATACCGAATCTGGACGTCTGGCGTGAGAGGACAAGTTGGGTTAGTAGTTTGTGAGGGAAAGACAGACCCTATTTGTGTCCCAGAGTGCATCGGACGTTAGAGGAGTATTAGGGGAAGAAAGGAAAAAGTCTTTGGGCTGGAAAGGGGGACGAACCCTGAGGGGCTTAAGGAAGTTTCAAACCCGAAGGAGGTTGAATGAGACTGACTTATTGAAATAGTGGTTATTGATCACAACTGAACCCGAACGATTTTTGAAATGTCCGGGTCCGGGTCCGTGCCACGGACACCCGAAAGTTCGGTACGGACCCGAACGTTACAGTCCGGGTTCGCTCAACACTAGTTATTGGTGATAAAGTTATTCAGTCAGAGTAAGTTGGAGGAAGCCCAAACTTTGAAGGAATTCGGGGAGTCCCAAGCAGGGGGAAAGGTCGGGTTTCTGAAAAAGGAAAGAAGGGGATTATGAGGAGATTGCAGGCTACGTGAGACCCTGTGTTTATCCCAGACAGAAAGGGAGTGTTTGATGATTGGGTTGAACAGGAGAGTGCGGTCTGCAGGTCTAAGCCATAGAATGTTGGCAGCGGAGATAGGGTCAACTTCGGCGGATTCTATGGCTACCCAAAGTGGTACTTCTTTAGTCGCATGATATTTAGTGAGTTGGGCAATCTGTGCCACATGGAAATGATGGTGATGAGAATTTGGGTACCCCGAGACCGCCGCAACACCTAGGTGCGTAGAGTGTCTTTTGGGGAATACAGGGTCTAACCGAACCCCATATGTAAGAAAGGGTCCTGCGCTGCAACAGGCGCAGAAAGTAGGCTGGGATGGATACAGGGAGCGTACAAAAGAGATAGAGGAACTTAGGGAGAAATGACATCTTGGCCACATTGATTCTGCCAATCCATGATATGGGTAAGGAGGATCGTTGGGACAGTCTTCGTAGGACGTGGTCAACTGGACACCAAGGTATGGTAGCTGGTGGGGGGCCCAATCGAAAGGCAATGGTGTCTTGGCGAGTTGCAGCCCAGTTGGGGTCAAGGATATGTTCAGGATTTTAGACTTATGCACGTTAACATGTAGGCCGGAAATGTTGGCGATTCTATGTAGAAGGGAGAGGAGATCAGGGGCTGAGATGTGTGGAGATGATAGGTATAGCAGAATATCGTCTGCGAAAAGGCAGACTTCATGTTGATGGCCTCCTATCTCAATCCCTTTGATGTTAGGGTTGGTTCTAATTAACTGTGCAAGGGGTTCGATTAGTAAAGTGAATAAAAGTGGGGAAAGGGGGCACCCCTGTCTTGTGCCACATCGCACATCAAGGATCGCGGATTTGTATGCTGAATATTTGATATATGCCCTAGGGCCATTGTAAAGTGATGAGACCCAGGACAGGAAGTGGCCCCCAAAGCCCCACCTTTGAAGTATGTACTGCATGTAAGACCAGGAGACTGAATCAAATGCTTTCCTAACGTCCAATGAGAGGAAACAGGTTGGGATATGTCTCTGCCTTGCTAAATGGGCCAATAGGAGGGTTCTTCTAATATTATCTCCGGCTTGCCTAGCAGGAATAAAGCCAGTTTGGTCTCGGTGTATAAGGTCCCCGATAATGGCATTTAGACGGATGGCAAGAATTTTAGCTAACAGCTTGACGTCCAGATTAAGCAGGGAAATAGGGCGGAAGTTAGACCACGAAGAGGGATCGGCTTTGTGCCAATTTTTTAATATTTGTAATATGAGAAAAAAAAATTGCCCACCTCATTACATTTATGCAAAAGGGAGTTGGTGTCTGTGTGCAGATGGCCACCATTTAGTTGAACCCAAATGGTCCATAGGATCTGTGAGGAGGATTGGTGCTGTGGCTAAAGCTCCTGCAATCTACAGTATATAGGACACATGTAAGATGAAAGCTGACACTCCACAGTGGGACTGTACAAATCACCTTATTGTAGACAGGGTAATACATCCAAATAATGCAACTCCACTAATGCATTTCAGCCAAAAGAGCCCTTAGTCATAGCTAGTGTTGGGCAAGCAGTTTGGACCGAGCATAAGTTCAGCCCCAACATCGCCCATTTGTCCATTTAGCAAACACCTGAATTTGTGAGGAGCTAAGAGGTATGTTCACCCGACGATGCCCCACAGTGCACTGTGCACTGCACGGTGCATTCTAACCCCTGATTGGCTGAAACAGTGAATACCTGGTTGTTAATGAGCGGGCCAGGAAGCTGGCCACTGCATCCCTAACAATAGAAGAGTCATCAGTTGTCAACGTGCTTCCCCGCTGACAGCTGGATGAATAAAAAAATACATTGCTGGCAATAGAAAAATGTGAAGAAATGGCGTGGGGGTTCCACCCAATCCATACCAGACCTTTTGGGTCTGGCATGGATTTTAAGGGAAACCCCACACCAAAAAAGATGGTGTGGGGTTCCCCCCAAAATTCATACCAGACCCTTATCTGAGCATGCATCCTGGTGGACCAGGAAAGGGGGGGATGAGCAAGCAGCCCCTGCTCCTGAACCATATCAGGCCACATGCCCTCGACATGGGGGGTACTCTGCCCCCCACCTCAAAGTACAACATGGGGAAAAGGGCCTCTTTCCCACAACCCTGGGCTGTGGTTGTGGCGGTCTGTGCGCAGGGGGCTGATTGAATCTGCAAGCCCCCTTTAACAAGGGGCCCCCAAGGTTCCTGCCCCCATGTGAATGAGCTTGGGGTACTCATTCACCAGAAAAGTGTCAAAAAGAAATAAAAACACAAACACAGTTTTTGACAATTCCTTGTAGATCCATTATCAATCACAACGCCCGCCACACCGCTGGACCCGAAAAAAAAAAATGCTGACCGCGACGAAGGCTGCTGACTGCCTGCTCTGTCGTTTCACAGCTCTTACATAGGCAATGAGCAGGGTCACCTGGCGACGTCAACTGGTGGTACCACCCCATGTGACATCACTGACCCAGCATGTATCGATTGGTGACTTCACACGGGGATGATCACAACCATGAGCTTGTTTTAATCCAGGACATTTTCAAACACCATAAGGACCTGAAATGGTGGAAATGCTGCAAATAGAGAAATATACTTGCTAATCTGCCAAAAATACAGTGAGCTATAATTTCCTGTAGTGAGCTGACAACACTGCCTCTGCTGCTTTGAAATTCCAAACCAGCCCTGAATAAATCCTGCTGGACTACAAAACACCTCCTCTTTGTGTAAATGAAAAATAAATAAATAAATAAAAATAACAAACAATAAGAAACTCATGTCAGTCTAATATTGACTAGTATTCCTTTATTGTTTGTTGAAAAGAATGTACAAGAAAAAAGTGATTGGTCATGTGACAGATCATGTGTGAGATAGGTTAACTTATTTTCATCAAGTCCATCAATGTAGACATTAATGTAGCAGTGCAATACTAATATTATTTTGATTGCAAAGAATTTGATTTACCAAGAGTAGTTCTGCTAATTCCTAATGCTATGATTTTTTTTGGTATACAGTCAGAGAAAAAAATAGCCCATTAAAAGCAAATGTGATTTCTGATTTACAAAACTGTGATCTTGGGTTACATGTGACCTTTATTTGTAAGTAATATTTTTGATAACAGCTTTTTAACATGTTAAAATGAACCTGTATTTTGTTAAAGCTGGGTAAGTTAACAGGTTCATATAAAGGGAAAGTGGAGGAGAGCAAATGGGGTTGTAGTAAGAAGACAGGATCTGGGGTCTTATTCCACTGTCAGTTACCCATACCTGCCATATCTCTTGTAGGCTGATCAGTAGAAAGAGAAATGTATTATGCTGCCATGAATGTATACTCTTAGGATGTGGTCAGTGTACATTGCTGTGCCATTTTTGGCTTATTCAGGATGACAAAAAAGGCAAACTTAAAGCTGAACTCTGGGCTTAAAAAAACTTTAATTTAAATATATTTCACAATAGCCACAAAGGATATAAATTCACTTTGTGTGAACCAAATGCATTTGGAAAAACCCAGTTATTACCATATAGATAACAATGATAAAATCATCATGGTGTACTAAGCCTGTGCAGGGAGCAGAGCTGTGGGAGGTGTCCAGCAGGCTCCACCCACTACAGGCTATCTGTAGAAAACTATAGAAGGGGCAAAGACAAGATCAGTCACTCTGCACATGGAGTGACAGGTTTTTATTACCAAAAGCTCTTGCACAGAGTCCAAATTTCACACTGGATTACTGCACAGATCTGGAAGAAACACACAAAGTACACCAAAATTCAAGTAGGAATACACACGTCTCATGTATTTAGACAATATTAGCGAGTTCAGCTTTAACAAAAACACAAAGCAAAACAGCCCAACTGCAGTCACTGACTTGGCAAGCTGTTTGTTGTCTCTGGAGCACTATACATGTCACTTTTTTGTGACCTATTGAATGAGCCTGTATCAGTGTATGAAGGACCAGGCTAGAGACAGAAGCACCAGACATTATCATCATCTTTGACATGTTTATATAGATACGCCTTATATAGAAATAAGCCAAGCTGTCAGACATCTGTTCACACATCGCCAACTTTAAAACTTTGCTAAGTGTTAAAAACTAAAGTTCACCTAAAGTCCATATAAGAGAGATACAACGATAATGGCACGTACTGAAACCGGAGGAAATTAGAAGTGCTTTATGAATAAATTCAATAAACATTTTATAGAATGATGTTATTACTAGTAATAGTTACAGCAATTACACAGAGTACTTAGAGAATTTTAGCCAAGCAAATCACACTATCAGTCTTATGCCAAGAACAGGAATTCTGCCAACTGTGTAGCGAGCCAAAAATATACTTCTATTCACAGCACTAGGTCAATGAAAATTAACTGTATTAAATAATACCTTAAAAGTGAACATCAATAATCACCCTGTAGTTTTGTTGTATATTAAAACTGTATAAAATTAAGAATTTAAACTAAATAAAATTGACTTTTTTTAAATATAGGTGATACATTAAAGCAAATTGGTAATGAGAGCATTAAGGGGGCTGCATTTGCTGACCTTCTTCTAAAAATATCAGTTCCCTGGCTGCTACTCTGATTGTCTGTCTGGCTTCAGTATTTTCTGAGTCACTTATGCTGAACAAGCATGCAGATCATGGTTGATATAGGTTAATGACTCTTTGTATTGAAACAAGAGGTCAGCATGATAACCAGGCAACATTTTCACAAGAAAGGATCACCAATAGTAGCTATGCCATTACGGGTTTATTTTTTATCTTTTGGTTGCTGAGAACATACATATAACCAATAGTTAATGGTAATAAGGGTTTTGTTCTTAGAATTATGATGGTAAATGCTGTGTATAGCTTTACTTACTCTAAGAGAAGCATTGGATGCTTCTGTCTCATTAGCTGCTCTTGCCAACTTTGCAGAATAGACTGTCAGGCAAATCTTTGTCTCTTAAGAACAGTGTGCTATTTTTGTTTCTCTAATCTCTCCTGCAGTAACAATCAATGGAAGCGATAATTATCCTACTGGTACTTGAAAAAAAGGTGGTAATTGTGTACTTTATGTATTAAATGAAACATTTATTTGATTTGGTGATTAGAGTTGAGCGAACCCGGACTGTAAAGTTTGGGTTCGTACCGGACTTTGGGGTGTCCGTGCCCCGAACCCGGACATTTGAGAAAAAGTCCGGGTTCGGTATTCGGGTATTTTTGAGCCTTTTCTATAGCTGCAGGGCAGCCAATCAACAAGCGTTTCACTCGTGTGCCCTTAGAAGCCATCACAGCCATGCCTACCAATGGCATGGCTGTGATTGGCTAGTGCATGATGTGACCCAGCCTCTATATGAGCTGGGGTCACGTAGTGCCGCGTGTCACATGCTCTCAGGCTAGTGTAGGGAGAGGATGCTACAACCGCTGTGAGGGATAGATTACCATTCTAATATTATCTCATCCTGCATTACAGACAGGTTCCTGGTGGTGCTGTGAGGCAAAAGATTAGCATTCTAAAACCATCTGATACTGCAGTGGGTACAGTTTCATAGTGCTGTGAGGGATAGATTACCGTTCTAATATCAACTCATCCTGCATTACAGACCGGTTCCTGGCGGTGCTGTGAGGCGAAAGATTAGCGTTCTAAAACCATCTGATACTGGAGTAGGTACAGTTTCCTAGTGCTGTGAGGGAAAGATTAGCGTTCTAATATCATCTCATCCTGCATTACAGACAGGTTCCTGGCGGTGCTGTGAGGGGAAAGCTTAGCGTTCTAAAACCATCTGACACTGGAGTAGGTACAGTTTACTGGTGCTGTGAGGGACAGATTAGCGTTATAAAATCATCTCATACTTCTATAGGGAGAGATTCCTGCTGCTGGTGTGAGGGACAGATTAGTGTTCTAAAATCATCTCATACTGCTATAAGGAGAGGTTCCTGCTGCTTGTGTGAGGGACAGATTAGTGTTCTAAAATCATCTCATACTGCTATAGGGAGAGGTTCCTGCTGCTGGTGTGAGGGACAAATTAGTGTTCTAAAATCATCTCATACTGCTATAGGGAGAGGTTCCTGCTGCTGCTGTGAGGGACAGGTTATTGTTCTAAAATCATCTCATACTGGTATAGGGAGAGGTTCCTGCTGCTGGTGTGAGGGACAGATTAGTGTTCTAAAATCATAATATACTGCTATAGGGAGAGGTTCCTGCTGCTGGTGTGAGGGATAGATTATTGTTCTAAAATCATCTCATACTGCTATAGGGAGAGGTTCCTGTTGCTGCTGTGAGGGATAGATTACTGTTCTAAAATCATCTCATACTGCTATAGGGAGAGGTTCCTGCTGCTGCTGTGAGGGACAGATTATTGTTCTAAAATCATATCATACTGGTATAGGAAGAGGTTCCTGCTGCTGCTGTGAGGGACAGATTATTGTTCTAAAATCATCTCCTAGTGCTATAGGGAAAGGTTCCTGCTGCTGGTGTGAGGGACAGATTAGTGTTCTAAAATCATTTCATACTGCTATATGGAGAGGTTCCTGCTGCTGGTGTGAGGGACAGATTAGTGTTCGAAAATCATCTCATACTGGTATAGGGAGAGGTTCCTGCTGCTGGTGTGAAGGACAGATTAGTGTTCTAAAATCATCTCATACTGCTATAGGGAGAGGTTCCTTCCTGGTGCTGGTGTGAGGGATAGATTAGCATTCTAAAATCATCTCATACTGCTATAGGGAGAGATTCCTGCTGCTGCTGTGAGTGATAGATTATTGTTCTAAAATCATCTCATACTGGTGTAGGGAGAGGCTCCTGCTGCGGGTGTGGGCAGTGCATTTCTTGCACAAAAATAAAAAGCGCACCTACATTGCTGTTTTAAAAAAAAAAACAATAATAATTTATCATTCTTTTTTTAGTATTAATAAATAGTGCTACATAGTAAATTTGCACCTTGCTGTGCATTTCTTGTGCAAAAATAAAAAGTGCATATACATTGCTGGTTTAAAGGTGCTAACTGCTGTGGCTTTCCACAGTGTGCAGTCTGACAAGGAGGGCAGTGGTGAAGGGTGGGTGGAAGATGATGTGGAGGATGATGAGGTCCTAGACCCCACAAGGTCATGCGAGTGACGTGTGCAGTTTGGAGGAAGAGGTGGTGGTCACACAGAGGCACCAGCACAGCAAAAGAGGAAGCAGGTTGCAAAAGCGGAGCGACCGTCCCCTAGACAGTACGCTTGCTACTACCCACTGCACACAGGGACCTAGCACGCCAATGGCAGCTCAAAAGCGTTCCCCGGTGTGGCAGTTCTTCAGACAATGTGCTGACGACAAAACACGAGTGCTTTGCACGCTGTGCAATGAGAGCCTGAATCGAGGCATAAATGTTCTAAACCTGAGCACAACCTGCATGACCCGCATCTAAATTCAAAGCACGAGCTGCAGTGGAATAAGTACCTCAAAATCCAAGAAAGGTCTCGGGCTCCTCCTGCTTCCTCTTCTGCTGCTGCCTCTGCCTCTTCCTCCATCTCTACAGTGCCAGTGTCACCTGCCACCCAGCAAACAGACGATGTGAAAGCAACGCCACCATGTCCGCCACCGTCCCCAAGCATTTTCACATGGTCCCATGGAAGCTTACAGTTCTCCATCTCCCAAACACTGGAGAGAAAGAGGAAGTACCTCACTACCCACCCGCGATCCCTGGCCCTGAATGCCAGAATTTCAAAATTCCTGGCCTTTGAAATGCTGTCATTCCATCTGGTGGACACGGACAGTTTTAAAAACCTTATGGCAGTGTCTGTCCCACAGTATGTGGTTCCAAGCCGCCACTACTTTTCCAGGCGAGCCATCCCTTCCCTGCACAAACAAGTCGGGGACAAGATCAAGTGTGCACTGCACAACGCCATCTGTGGCAAGGTCCACATAACCACTGATACGTGGACCAGTAAGCACGGGCAGGGACGCTATATCTCGCTAACTGCACACTGGGCAAATGTAGTGATGGGTGGGCCTGAGGCGGCTAGCCATTTGGTGCATGTCCTTCCGCCACCGAGGATTGCAGAGCATTTCTCTTTGCCTCCTGTTGCCTCCTCCTTCTACTCCACTTCCTCCTCCTCTACCACCCCCTCATCCACTCAGCGTAATACCTTCACCACCAACTTCAGCACATCTGGGGGAAACGACAGCAGGCTGTTTTAAAACTGATATGTTTGGGGGATAAACCCCACACTGCGCAGCAGCTGTGGACGGGCATTGAACAACAGATGAGTGGTTGTTGCCACTGAGCCTCAAGCCTGGCCTGGTGGTGTGCGATAACGGGCGAAATCTCGTAGCAGCTCTGGGCCTAGCTGGTTTGATGCACATCCCTTGCCTGGCGCATGTGCTGAATTTGGTGGTGCAGAAATTTAAAAAAAAAATACCCGGATATGTCAAAGCTGCTGCAGAAAGTGTGTGCCGTCTGTGCATGCTTTCGGCATTCTCACCCTGCTGCTGCTCGCCTGTCTACGCTGCAGTGAAACCTCAGCCTTCCCGCTCACTGCCTCCTATGCGACGTGCCCACATGGTGGAACTCCACCTTGCACATACTGGAGACACTGTGCGAGCAGCAGCAGGCAATAGTGGAGTCTCAGCTGCAGCACGCACGGGTCAGTCGCTCTGCGTAATTGCACCACTTCACCACCAAGGAGTGGGCCTCCATGCGGGACCTGTGTAACATATTGTAACATGTTTTGAGTACTCCACCAACATGGCCAGTGCTGATGACGCTGTTCTCAGTGTTACTATCCCACTTCTATGTCTCCTTGAAAAAACACTTCAGGCAATGATAGAATAGGATGTGGCACAGGAGGAGGAGGAAGAGTTGTAAATTTCCACGGTTATCAGGCCAGTCATTCACAAGTGGCTCGGAGGGTGGGTTCCGGCACCAGCATAGGCTAGGTAAAAAATGTTCAAGCCAGGGCAGAGTTCTGGAGGATGAGGAGGACGAGGATGATGATGAGGAGGAGGAACCGTGTTCACAGCAGGGTGGCACCCAACGCTCAGTGGAAGCACAAGGCGAAGGCAGAGGAGGAGGAGGAAGAGGTCACCAACACAGCTGTGGCACCGCCAGCACCTCAGAAGGCAGGGTTAGCATGGCCAAAATGTGGAAAAGCTTTGTCAGCAGCACGCCACAACAAACAGCACCACCAGCTGATAGGCAAAGTCTTAGCAGGAGGCAGCATTTCAGCAACATGGTGGAACAGTATGTGTGCACACGCCTACACGTACTGACTGATGGATCTGCCCCATTCAACTTCTGGGTCTCCAAATTGGGCACATGGCCTGAGCTTGTCCTTTATGCCTTGGAGGTGCTGGCCTGCCCTGCAGCCAGTGTATTGTCTGAACGTGTGTTTAGCACGGCAGGAGACGTTATCACAGACAAGCGCAGCCGCCTGTCCACAGCCAACGTGGACAAGCTAATGTTTATTAAAATGAACCAGGCATGGATCCCACAAGACTTGTCTGTACCTTGTGCAGAATAGATATTTAGAACGGCCTCAGACGGCCATTGGTATACTTGGTTTTTTTTTTAATATGTCTCAATATTTTGGGGGCTACCCCAATTAGAAAAAAAAACAAACAAACTTAAAACAGTGTTTGCTACCTCCTCCTCCTCCACCGCCACTTCCACCTACACCGCCACGGTCACCGCCTCCTCAGCCTCTAGGCTCCTGCTTCACCTCCACCTCCTCCTCCAATTTTTTTTTTTAATATGATTTTAAGTTATTTCCCTATCCACATTTGTTTGCAGGGACTTGTCCTACTCTTACCCACATTTTGCTTCATTTTGAAACCCTCTAGTCCTTTCCATGACATTTTTAGAGCCATTTTTGTGCCCAAAAGTTCGGGTCACCATTGACTTCAATGGGATTCGGGGTCCGGGGTCAAGTTCAGTTCAAGTTCGGTGCCGAACACGAAATTTTTTGCGAAGTTCGGCTGAACCCGCCGAACCTGAATGTCCAGGTGTCCACTCAACTCTATTGGTGATTCATTAATGATTAACAAATATTCATAAAATGGCAATGATCAGTCCTAATTAATGCCAGTTTAGTCAATAGAGTTTTGTAAAGAAAAAAAGTAAAGCAAAAATGCCAATAGGCATACATACTGTATAACAATCAAAAAGTCACATCTAGGAATAAAGAACTATAGCCGAGGATCTGCCATACATACTAACATAGGTATCATATAAATTTCATTGCTAAAAATAGTAATGTGCAAACATAACTTGAATATAGTAATGTGAAATCAGGAATAGAGTTGAACGAACTTCTGGAAGTCCGGGTTCTGCTGGTTCGGCCGAACTTCGGGACAAAGTCCGGGTTCGGGTCTGGACAGAACCCGAACTTTGTCCCGGACCCCGAACACTATTGAAATCAATGGGGACCCAAACTTTTAGGCACAAACATGGCTGTAAAAAAGTCCTGGAAAGTCCTAGAGGTCTGCAAAAGGAAGGAAAATGAGGGTAAGGGTGGGACAAGTGCCCTACAAAGAAAAGGGGACAGGGAAATAACTAAAAGCATTTTTTAAAAAAAATCAAAAATGGAGGTGGATGTGGACCATCTTCAAACTGTGTCTGAAAAGTATTAATTAACGGTAGAAGCCATATCACTGTTCTAAAATCATCTTCAAACTGTGTGAAAAAAGTATAAATAAGCTGGGAGAACCCATATCACTGTTCTGCAAGCATCTGGAAACTGTGTGTAACACTTTAACTAAAACCGGGAGAAACTATACTACTGTTCTGCAAACATCTGGAAACTGTAGTGGTAATACCAAAAAATTTGATGTAGAGAGCCATTGTCCCCAGAGCATCGCCAACAAGTCATTGGAAGGGGGGGATTTAGTTTATTCGATCTCGTAGAAGTTCTATACCAAAATGAGAGAGTTTTGTAATTCATCTTTTAAATTCTCACACTGAATGAACTACTATAAGCCAACTGACAGGAGTTGGTCCACTGTTAATCTGTTAGTGAGATCTTAAATTACTTCTCCCATTATTTTTTAAAGCTGGGAAGCAAAAGGCAAAAAGAATAAAAGAGTATGGAATAAATCCAAGAGTTTAAGTGAGTGCAATGGCCTTTCTTTGAACAGATTTTTTAAAAGGTGTTAAAGATTGATTATAATTATGTTTGAGATGAGAATTAGTCAGGAAGGGATGAATTTGGAAGTAAATTCACCAAAGAAGATTTGGTGTCTATCTGAGTCACTATTTCTGTTTTAGAGTAAAAGTTCCCTTGGTTGAAAAATTTTCCAGCTAATGGTGGGGTCTTATTATTCCAAAATTGAGTGAATTAGGAATTACCACCAGGGGGGAAATCTGTGTTCCTTATAAAAAACGTCAGGGGATTTCTATGAGTTGAAAAGGTAGGCGACTTAAAGAACATATAAAAAATATGCATGGCCACACCTATTAGTCAATATTCGTCTACATTTTTGTCTAGTTTTGTGAGTACTGACCAGGGTATAGTCTGAGTGGATACTTAGACATATATTGTTCTATTTTTACCCATGTCTTGAAGTTCTCATTGAGGAACCAGTCTGTTATTCCCACTAGATGAAATGCAAAGTAATAAAGTACATGATATGGTAGGCTTAGATTTGCATTTGGGAAGGCATAGAATGGCATGTGCATGTTTCTGATGTTCGAATTTGAGATAGTTTGAAAAGTGTCAAACTCTGGAATGTCTTCCATCTATGTTGAAGCCTTTAATATTTGGGTTTGCTCTGATTATTCTCAGAAATGGTTCAAGGAATAAAATGAAGATCAAAGGTGACAATCGGCACTTTTCTAGTTCTGTTCTTCTGCGCTAGGGTGGAGTAGATGGCTCCAAATAGACGTCATACAGTGACTTGCTATCCTTGTGCAGTCTTTTTTTTAGAGTTGCCTAAATCTGAACTCCAGATACAAAGTAAAGTACCAATTCATGAGGGTAAGTGTTTTAAAAAAATCATCAAAATGCTTTTTAAAGGCAGCTGGTAGAACTACCCAAATTTAACTTGGCATCATCCCCTTGAAATCTTCTATACAGTGGGACTCAAATTATGAATGGAAAGGGAAGGACTGAGAGCCAAAGAGCTGTGTTGCAGTGCTCACATGCTGTCAAGGAATATGTTGAAATAAGGAAAAAGCAGAGTGACAGAGAGATGAGCTCATTAGTCTTCTGCTTATCTTCACTGCCTAAATACAGTCTAGGACACAACTTCTCTTTGATTTTTAACTGCAGTAGAAAATATTCAGGTCTCCAGACTGACTGTGTTCCTGGCAGAGCTGTGTAAACCCCAGAAATTAACGGACATGAATACAAAGTATTTGCCTTGTCTGTCTAAGCATTTTCTGCATAATACTACAGAGAACACTCAAGGATAGGAAAGAGCCTTCCTCCCTGCACTTTTTTCATTTTTCATTTTAAAAACAACAGTATAGGTGTGCCATACCTCTGCATTAAAAATTGGAACTTTAGTTGTTATTGGCACAAAAATGGTTAGATCCCCTTGATATTTTCTCTGGTACACCTTTTTACCTCTTAAATGTGTAGAACTGTAGATATAAGCACATGACACCAAACATGTATTGCATTTCCAATGACATCTATTAATTTTCTTTCTTTTCATTAAACTGTTCTACTGCCATAGCTATTTGCTAATATTCAGCTTAAAGATGTATTTATCATATTAGTCATATTACGATATAGAAATAGCATTTTTAAAATAATCTCCTTAATTCTCTCTGCAAATTATTAACCTTTCCAATTTGTTTGTAATTACATGTGATGATGTGAGTATAATTATAGAAAGGCTGTGATTGAATTTTATTGTGATTAACAGTGTTCTAATTCTGGTAAGGTGATGCTAAATAGCTGCAGTCAATTACAGCATTTACCCTTCATACCAAACCATTTTTTATTTAAAAATCAATGACTATATTGAGAGCAACTTAGTATATCTTTGAGCTTGTAGCCTTGTACTTAACAAATAGGACATTATTAGAATAACTTTTTACATGTACACTGTGATTTCAGAAAATTGCTTCCCCTTATGCATAATTGCAACTGAGAATAGAATTCTACATGTCAATTAAAGTATTTCTGAGTGAATGACTCTTCAAAATGGCTCCAAAATGTAACGTATTGCTGACCATACTCATACCTGAAGAATTGGAAATGCTAAAGCACTTGCACTATTAATACATCACTGGTCTGGGAGACTTTTCAGACCAGTAACAATAAATACATGAAAACCTTTTTAAGGTAAATTATCACATTAAATCCTTACTCCTGCAGGAGTAAGTATTTCAGTTATTTTAACTATAGTGTGGATAAAGAAAGAAATACTGTAGGTATAGATCTCTCCTGGCTAAATTGATTAGTAGATCCACAAGGCTGACCTTTGTGAAATTATTGATCCAGGATGATTTGAAGAAGCATTGATACTTACCTGAGTTTTGCCGTGTGTAACATGCACATTTGAATTTTGCAGTGGAACGTTTATGCTGGAGGTGAGCAGACACCTTTGAGGGGTGGTGGGGCTTTCTACCTAGGAATACAGTTTTTCTTGCACTTTTAAGATATGTGTATTGGATGGACTGAGATCTGTTTTTCCCATAGGGTGTTGCACCCTATGTGCTTCTTTTAGTAGGGGAAGAGATGGATTTTATTCCCTGCTTTGCAGGGACACAACGCCCATTCCTTCCCCTATCACAATGGAGATCTGCCTTGTTTACATAGACAGAGCTCTGTTCTGTGTGTTTTACCCCTGATCGATGGGTGCTGGTGGACATCCAGTGTCCGGCACCCACAAATTGGCTTCTGCTGTGATTAATCTGCTGTGAGTTAATTTATACTGAAGGTATCTATACATGATTCTGCACAGGAGAACCACCCTGTAGCATCAAATCTGCTATGGGATGGAGGTGGTTAATGGACATATAGTGCCATTGTTGGGTAGACAGAAGAAGGTGAGCTACAAACCCAGGTCTAGTCACTGATCTACACTATACAACAGAAATGGGGATATGCCTATGCTCAGATCCAAATAGCTTACATATATATGTATACATGCTCAAAAAAATAAAGGAACACTTTCTAATCAGAATCAGAGTATAGCATCAAGTTAATTAAACTCCTGGGATATTGATCTGGTCAGTTAAATAGCAGAGGGGGTTGTTAATCAGTTTCAGCTGCTTTGGTGTTAATGAAATGAACAATTGCACTAGATGGGCAGCAATGAGACAACCTCCAAAACAGGAATGGTTTTATAGGTGGAGGCCACTGACATTTTTTCCCTACTCCTCTTTTCTGACTGTTGTTTCTGTTTGCATTTGGCTATAGTCAATGTGACTACTGGTAGAATGAGGCAATACCTGGACCTTAAAGGTTGCACAGGCAATCCAACCCCTCCAGGATAGCACATCAATACATGCCATGCCAGAAGGTTTGCTGTGTTTTCCAGCACATGGAAGAGATTCCAGGAGACAGACAGTTACTCTAGGAGAGCTGGACAGGGCAGTATAAGGTCCTTGACCCATCTGCTCCTTTGTGCAAGGAGGAACAGGATGAGCACTGCCAGGCCCTACAAAATGACATCCAGTAGGCCACTGTTGTCAATGTCTCTGACCAAACAATCAGAAGCAGACTTCCTAAGGGTGACCTGAGGGCCAGACATCCTCTACCGAGCCCTGTGCTCACTATTTGGTATTGTGGGGCTTGATTAGCATTTGCCATTGAACACCACAATTGGCAGGTCTGCCACTGGAGCTTTTCACAGATGAGAGCAGGTTCACCCAGAGCACATGTGACAAATGTGAAAGGGTCTGGAGAAGCTGTGGAGAACATAATACTGCTTGTAAAATTGTTCAGGATGACTGGTTTGGTGGTGGGTCAGTGATGGTCTGGGGAGGCATATTCATGGAGGAATGAACAGACCTCAATAGACTAGACAATGGTACCCCCACTGCCATTAGGTATTGGGATGAAATCCCTGGACCCATTGTCAGACCCTACATTGTCAGACCCATTGTGTTCCTCCTGGTGCAATACAATGCCCAGCTTCATGAAGGAATTGATACCATTGAATGGCCCCACGCTCGCCTGACCTAAATCCAATAGAACACCTCTGGGACATTATGTTTCAGTCCATCCAACGCTGCCAGGTTGCACCTCAGTCTGTTCAGGAGCTCAGTGATGTCCTGGTCCAGATCTGGGAGTAAATACCACAGAACACCATCCATCGTCTCATTAAAAGCATGCCCCCATATTGTTAGGCATGTATATAAGCATGTGGGAGCCATACAAACTACTGAGTACCATTTTGATTTGCTGCAATGAAATTTCAACAAAATGGACTAGCCTGCTGCGTCATTTTTTTGTTTTGATTTTCAGGGTGTCTTTGAATTCAGCCCTCTTTAGGTTGATACTTTTAATTTCCATCAAACAATGTGGCATCCTTTCATTCCTAACACATTACACAGTCCATATAATTAAAGATATTCAGCATGATATTTTTCCCCATCAAGATCTGATGTGTTTCTAAAGTGTTCCTTACATTTTTGTTGAGCAGTATACATATATATATATATATATATATATATATAGTCAGGTCCATAAATATTGGGACATGACACAATTCTAATCTTTTTGGCTCTATACACCACCACAATGGATTTGAAATGAAACGAACAAGATGTGCTTTAATTGCAGACTTTCAGCTTTAATTTGAGGGTATTTAAATCCAAATCAGTTGAATGGTGTAGGAATTACAACAGTTTGTATATGTGCCTCACACTTTTTAAGGGACCAAAAGTAATGGGGCAGATTAACAATCATAAATCAAACATTCACTTTTTAATACTTGGTTGCAAATCCTTTGCAGTCAATTACAGCCTGAAGTCTGGAATGCATAGACATCACCAGACGCTGGGTTTCATCCATGGTGATGCTCTGCCAGGCCTCTACTGCAACTGTCTTTGGTTCCTGCTTGTTCTTGGGGCATTTTCCCTTCAGTTTTGTCTTCAGCAAGTGAAATGCATGCTCAATCGGATTCAGATCAGGTGATTGACTTGGCCATTGCATAACATTCCACTTCTTTCACTTAACCACTTCCCGACCGCCGTATGCAAAATGATGGCCGGGAAGTGGCTTAGTTATCCTGAATGGACGTCATATGACGTCCTCAGGATAGCAAGCCGCCACGCGCCCGGGGGGTGCGCATCGCGGCGATCGGTGGTGTGGGAGGTTAGTCTGACCCCCCGCAATACCGATCTCGGTAAATCGCTTCGATCTGAAGCACTTTACCATGTGACCAGCTGTGACCAATCACGGCTGGTCACAGTGTAACACAGGAAAGCCGTTTATCAGCTTTCCTGTACTCAGGTCTGCAGACCTGAGGAGTGGAGAGCCGATCGGCTGCTCTCCTGACAGGGAGGGTTTGTGCTGATGATTTCAGCACAGCCCTCCCTCAGATCGCCACCCTAGACCACCAGGGAGTCTGCCCAGGGACCACCAGGGATGTGCCCACCCAGGACCACCAGGGAGCCGATCAGGGACCACCAGGGAGCTGATCTGGACCACCAGGGAGACCCCCCTAGACCACCAGGTAAGAGACATAGTGCCCAATGTGGATGGCACTTAGTGCCACCTTCAGATGCCACCCTAGACCACCAGGGAATGAGCCCCTGTCAGTATATATGCCCACCAGTGCCCCTATCAGTGCTTACCAGTGACCCTATCAATGCATACCAGTGCCATTGCTGCATATAAGTGCCTCATCATCAGTGCCACCTCATCAGTGCCACCTCATCAGCGCCAATCAGTACTGCCACATCAGTGCCCGTCAGTGTAGCCTCATCAGTGCTCACCAGTGATGGAGAAAATTTACTTATTTGCAAAGTTTTGTGATAAAAATGGAGAATTTTTTTTTTCAAAATTTTCGGTCTTTTTTTATTTGTAGCGCAAAAAATAAAAACCGCAGGGGTGATAAAATATCACCAAAAGAAAGCTCTATTTTTGGGAACAAAATGATAAAAAATCTATTTGGGTACAACGTTGCATGACCGCGCAATTGTCATTCAAAGCGCAACAGCACTGAAAAATGAAAATTGTTCTGGTAGTAAAGTGTTCTAAGTGCATAGTATTGAAGTGGTTAAAAAACTATTTGGTTGCTTTCACAGTATGCTTCGGGTCATTGCCCATCTGCACTGTGAAGCACCGTCCAATGAGTTCTGAAGCATTTGGCTGAATATGAGCAGATAATATTGCCCAAAACACTTCAGAATTCATCCTGCTGCTTTTGTCAGCAGTCACATCATCAATAAATACAAGAGAACCAGTTCCATTGGCAGCCATACATGCCCACGCCATGAGACTACCTCCACCATGCTTCACTGATGAGGTGGTATGCTTTAGATCATGAGCAGTTCCTTTCCTTCTCCATACTCTTCTCTTCCCATCACTCTGGTACAAGTTGATCTTGGTCTCATCTCTCCATAGGATGTTGTTCCAGAACTGTGAAGGCTTTTTTAGATGTTGTTTGGCAAACTCTAATCTGGCCTTCCTCTTTTTGAGACTCACCAATGGTTTACATCTTGTGGTGAACCCTCTGTATTAACTCTGGTGAAGTCTTCTCTTGATTGTTGACTTTGACACACATACACCTACCTCCTGAAGAGTGTTCTTTATCTGGCCAACTGTTGTGAAGGGTGTTTTCTTCACCAGGGAAATAATTCTTCAGTCATCCACCACAGATATTTTCCGTGGTCTTCCTGGTCTGGTGTTGCTGAGCTCACCGGTGCGTTCTTTCTTTTTACGGATGTTCCCAACAGTTGACTTGGCCACACCTAATGTTTGTGCTATCTCTCTGATGGGTTTGTTTTGTTTTTACAGCCTAATGATGGGTTGCTTCAGTGATAGTGACAGCTCTTTGGATCTCATATTGAGAGTTGACAACATCAGATTCCAGGTTCTGTGGGAGATACCTTCTTTGCTGACACTAGCAATTTCACAGGATATGCTGGCTCCTCCGTTCTTCCATGAATGGGTATTGGCCCGGAAGGGGAGGAGTCTGAGGTATAAGTGATGTGGACGACCTGCTCACTCCACCCCTTACTGAGGAAGTCCTGGAGTTGACGATACGCGTCTAAGGGGAAGGAGTCTGTGTTGCCCATGTCACATTGCGGTTATTGACTGATATGCTGTTCCCAGCTCGCACAGCTTGACAGTGCCTTGTCCTGTAAGTGTTTTAATTTTTATGGGGCCAATAAACCTGTTTTTTACAGAGAGCACTAGATTTTGCCTTCCTTTCTTACATGTTTGCGAGATAAATCTTGCTTAGCTTTGGAGTCTGGGTGATATCATTGGAGCTTTCTGAGAAACGGAGGACCTGACTATTAGAGGAGTCTAATTCCCTGGAGATGGGAGACAGGCGTTTTTAACTTGTCTAGGAGGTGAGAGGCTTAATAGGCTGGTGGAGGATATACAACCACGTGTGGATTCATCTCTACTCCTCACCATCGGGATCTTGTCCGTCTTGGACTGTATGGATCTATCCGCTTTCACTCCTATGCTCATGTGGATTTGTTGAACTATTCATGATTTTGCTTTTTCCACATTCATTGTATTTACTATCCTTGATAGTCAATGCACGGATTTGTATGGACATTTAGTATATATGTTTATACACATTGATGCACATATTATTTTATTAATTTTTGGAGCACTGTTTTATTTGCACTGCAATAAGTGTTTGATTATTTTATTATTTGTGTTTTTTTTGATCATTTATATTATCACTAGCGCTACACTGTGAATATTTGACTACGTGACTCCAGCTCATACAGAGGTTGGGTCACATGATGCACTGGCCAATCACAGCCATGCCATTAGTAGGCATGGCTGTGATGGCTTCTAAGGGCAAACCAGTGAAAGGCT
>BLSH010438267.1:1251536-1272414 GCA_018402905.1 Glandirana rugosa
ATATATATATATATATATATATATATATATATATATATATATGTCAGTCCAGGTATTTATAACCCTGTGCCTGCGCTAAGATTAGAAAAACCGAGGTATGTGGTATATATATATATATATATATATATATATATATATATATATATATGTCAGTCCAGGTATTTATAACCCTGTGCCTGTGCTAAGATTAGAAAAACCGAGGTATGTGGTGGTGTTACCTAAACTTTACTTTGTTTGTTCTACACGAAATTGACGTCTGAAAGTCGAAATTAAACTCCCATAAATGTAGGTTTAGTCCACTTGCCACATCCTTAATGTTGTCAAACATATACACGGAAGGTGAAAAATTCCCTGGTTTTCATTACCCTGTTAACCGACAAGTCGACAAGGTACCGGTCCACACACAATAAGGGAGTAATAGGGTAAATGTTTCTCGTCTATTTTCCAGGTCTCAAGTAAAGTTCTATATATATATATATATATATATATATATATATATATATATATAGATAGATAGATATATAGTGTGTATATACAGTATATATACATATTGTGACGTTATGAAAGGTGAGGTGATCGATGGACATTATGTTTCACCTTGAATGCATTCACTTGCAGGAAATTAATGGGGAATCCGATCTGGGTTTTACCAGCCACCTTGGCAGGGTTGGTTCCAGACCAGATTTTGGGGTCCACTTGTGTCCATCAACAGGTGGTATAAAGGAAGCATGTCTGGATCAGAGGAGGTCTCTTGACCTGGACTCAAGAAGCAAAAGCCTGAGAGAGCTGTTGAACTGAACTTTGCTTTGTGACTGAAACAAAAAGGTTTGCATTATCTTTGTTTTGTGGGTGACTGGAAAAAGCCCTTCACCTCTGAGTTAGGAAAATGGGATATGTTTAGTTAGTGCCTGGATGGCGAGGATTTATTTTCTGTTTTATTTATTTGATTTTTACATGCAACCTTGTAAATAAACCTGGCTACAAGTCAGATTTTTAAGAAACCTGCCGTTTGGACTACCTTTTAATAGGGAAGGTGATCCCCATTGAGCTAACCCCCCCACACATGGTGGATTTTCAGCGGCATCTTCCTGAACAAGGGGAAAGATGGAGGATGTATTAAAAGCCCTGCTGCAGGCCGCTGCAACCCAGCAGGAAACCAATCGCCAGGTTGCACAGGCCACTGCAGTGCAACAGGAGGCAAATCGCCAGCAGCAGGAAGACAATCGCAGGGCCATTGCAATCCAGCAGGAAACCAACTACCAAATTGCAGAGACCACGACAGCCCGTCCAGAAGCCAATAGCCAGGCCATTGCAGCCCAGCAGGATATGAATAGTCAGTTTGCTGAAGCCCTGGTGGAGTTAAAGAAGGGGTCTGCAGGTCCTTTGCCGGTGTAACAAAAAATTGTGTGTGCCAGCTATTACCTGCAGAAAATGACACCTGCAGATGATGTAGAGGCTTACTTAGCAACTTTTGAAAGAATCACTATCCTAGAAGGATGGCAAAAAGAGCAATGGGCAGGACTGCTAGCGCCCTTCCTGACAGGAGAACCCTAAAAGGCCTATTAGGACCTTGAACCATATGCTGCCCAGGATTATGAGACATTGAAAGCTGAGGTGCTTGCACGCATGGGGGTCACCATTGCAGTCTGGGCTCAATGGGTGCATCGGTGGTAATTTAGTTTTAACAAGCCACCCTGCTCCCAAATGTTTGAATTAATACACCTCACCAAGAAATGGCTGCATCCAGATACTTTGCCGGGCCCTAAGATTGTGGAACGTGTGGTCATGGACCGGTATTTACATGTGCGCCTTGCCACTTTGAGGAAATGAATCAGCCATGGGGTCCCCAAGACGGAAAACCAGCTGGTAGACCTAGTGGAGATATATACTGCTGCCGAGGACTTGTTGAACCCATCTGTGCTCCACTCCAATGTCCCTAGGGGTGAAAAATCACCCAGAGGATCCGGTAAGACTGTTCCATGGTTCAAGAGTGTTGGGAAAAATTACAAGACTGTTACCACAGATAATAAGAATATGGGCTTAGGACCTGGAGACTGGCCAAATAGGTCAGGAAGGTCTCTGAGGACTGGGTACAGAACACATAAAATGTTATCGCTGCCATGCGTTTGGTCATATTGCTGCTAACTGTTCCCTAAAGGATGAACCAATGCAATGTAAAAACATGGAACCAATGCAACGCATGGAAAAACGAATGTGTGTAATTTCAGTTGATGGAAAGCCAGTCACAGCTCTGTTAGATTCTGGTAGTGTGGTGACATTAGTCAAAGGTGATTGTGTAACTCCTGTAAAGTTACAACCTAGCACTATTGGGGTTATTTGCTTACATGGTGACACACGTGACTACCAGACTGCTGGGGTTGAGATTGATACCCCTTGGGGCATGGTGACACATTAAGTGGGTGGTACCCTCACTGCTTCATGAAGCCCTAGTGGGTTGAAATCTTCTCCACTTTTGGAGTTTATGGGAAAACATAAGGAGTCGAAGGACAGAGCTCCCCCTGCTGAGGAAACACTGGAACTCACTCTGGACCCTTTTGATTACAAAATTGAAAAGGAAACTGTTAGCATGTCCGAAGAAGGAGAGGATCCTTTCCCTTTTTCTGTAATGGCTGAGGAGCAGGAGGAGCTGGAAACCAGCCCCCAGCTGGAGATTAATGAACAAGAAATTATCTCTGACTTTAATAGCGAGAGTGGACAGAATGTGTTGCCTGACTTATAGGTCAGGAAAGATGATTTTTGTACAGAACAACTAAAAGATGCCACACTCAATAGAGCCCGAGAAAACATTAAAATGATAGATGGAGAATCTGTTGAACCTAATTTAGGGGTGTACTTTCCTTACATGGCTCTAAAAATTACTTGCTGCTTCAGGTGATAAAGCAAGGGGAGGAGGAGGTAGAGCAGGTAGTGGTTCCCAAACCCTATCGCCGGATGGTGTTAGATTTAGCCCATGGTCATATAATGGGGGGACATCTGGGTATAGAGAAAACTAAGGAGCGAATAACCCAGAGATTCTTTTGGTCCAGGTTATTAGCAGATGTCAAAGAATATTGTGAGTCATGCCCAGAGTGTCAGTATTCTGCGCCATCGCCCCATTTCTGTACTCCGCTCAGCTAAAACTATTGCTAAACAGCTTGTCCAGGTATTTATTCATGTGGGTATTCCAAAAGAGGTATTAACAGATCAAGGCACCCCATTTATGTCCCGAATCACTAAAGAATTGTGTAAGTTGTTCAAAATCTCCCATCTCCGTATCTCTGTCTACGACCTGCAAACTGATGGTCTTGTGGAGAAATTTAACAAAACGCTGAAAAGCATGTTAAAAAAGGTGGTGGACAAGGATGGGAGAAATTGGGATGTTTTTGCTGCTATAGCTCAGGAGGATTCCCACTGTGACTGGTTAAGTCCCATAGTGTTGGTCCCAAAACCAGATGGAACTATAAGGTTTGGTAATGATTTCAGAGAGCTGAACAGCGTGTCCAAATTCGATGTGTACCCAATGCCTCGGGTCAGCAAGCTTGTTAACAGATTGGGTAGTGCCCGGTACATAACTACTTTAGATCTGACTAAAGGTTATTGGCAGATACCCCTAACAGAGTTTGCAAAAGAGAAAACTGTGTTTTCTACCCCCTGAGGGGTCCTTCCGGTATAAGTGGATGTCTTTTGGCTTGCATGGTGCTCCTGCCTCATTCCAGAGAATGATGGATAAGACCTTAAGACCACATCACCATTACACAGCCGCCTATTTGGACGATGTAGTCATCCACAGCCCAGATTGGGATCTCATTTGCTCCAGGTGCAAGCAGTAGTAGATTCCCTTAGGAAAGTAGGAGTCACTGCCAACCCCAGAAAGTGTGCCATACGCTTGGAGGAGGCCAAATAGCCTGGCTACATTATTGGTCGGGGGCTGATCAAGCCTCAGATAAATAAGATTGAGGCAGTTCAAAAGTGACCCCAACCTATAAATAAAAAGCAAGTTTGTACATTTCTTGGGATCACAGGGAACTACAATTATAACCAATTTTGACACCATTGCAGCCCCACTGACAGATCTGACGAAGGGTAGAGGGTCAGTCATGATTAAGTGGAACCCTGAGGCAGAGAAGGCATTTCAAAGGTTGAAGCAAGCCCTTTGTGTATAACCTGTGCTTGTGACTCTATATTTCACAAAGGATTTTGTGGTGCAGACAGACATCCCTGATATGGGACTGGGTGCTGTACTGTCCCAAGTCAGAGACGAGGAGGAGCACCCAATGATTTTCCTTAGCAGGAAGCTTAACAGACATGAGAAAAACTATGCCATTTTTGAGAAGGAATGTTTAGCTATCAAATGGGCCTTAGATGCCTTGAAATATACCTGTTGGGGAGACCATTCAAAATACACATTGATTATGCCCCTCTTAAATGGATGTGTGATAACAAGGAGAAAAACAGTCGGGTGACAAGGTGGTTCCTCTCCAAGCATTTAAGTTCACAGTGCAACATAGAGCTGGAAACTCCAAAATAATGCCAATGCCCTTTTCCGTATCAATTGTCTGGTTGGGACAGTTGCTCAGCCGCAGGGTCTTGAGCAGAGGGGGGGATATGTGGCATTATGAAAGGCGAGGTGATAAATGGACATTATGTTTCACCTCGCATGTGTTCACTTGCAGGAAACTAAGGTGGAATCCGGTCCGGGTTTTACCAGCCACATTGGCAGGGTTGGTTCTGGGCCAAATTGTGTGGTGTCTATCAACAGGTGGTATAAAGAAAGCAGGTCTGGATCAGAGAAGGTCTCTTGACCTGGACTCAGGAAGCAAAAGCGAGAGAGCTGTTGAACTGAACTTTGCTTTGTGACTGAAACAAAAAGGTTTGCATTATCTTTGTTTTGTGGGTGACTGGGAAAAGCCCTTGACCTCTGAGTTAGGAAAACTGGATATGTTTAGTTAGTGCCTGGTTGGCAAGGATTTATTTGCTGTTTTGTTTATTTGATTTTTACATGCAGCCTTGTAAATAAACCTGACTACAAGTCAGATTTTTAAGAAAACCTGTTGCTTGGGTGATCCCCATTGAGCTAACCCCCACAATATAAATATATATATATATTTCCTGGACCTCCTCATGTCAGCCTACTATGGGTCAGCTCCATCCCCTCTGACCTCTTCAGGACAACCTCTTTCCAAGCCTATAAGAGGCGGCTGTCTGCCCATATGCAGTGTTCTTTTTTCGTCCTCGCTCCGGACGCCTCTTAAGAAAAATGGATATATTCATACACACACGCAAGAAGAAGCATGGTAGGAGACTTTCTGTGAAACCTTGTAATGTCCATGCGAACCTGCTCAGGTTCATGCACTCTCCTGAGTTCAGTAGACCCTCTGTCTGGGCTGTAAATCTCCCTTTGTGGGGTTCCCTTGGTGCTGGGTCTCAGTTAGCAGTATAAATGACTGCATGGGTACACCGGCCTCTAGAGAGTGGTTAAATACTGCTGGTTTGGGCTGTGTGGCGAATTGATGAAACAGCAGGCAGGCTGAGGCTTGTAGTTCCACAGGAACTCTCAGGAGGTTGCTGAGAGTGGCCACTTCCTGGTATGATAGGAACGCCCTCTCCCATGCTTGGGTTCCTGCTTCCCTGTTGTGATTACAATACCTGTGGCCCCAGCTTGTCTCATAATCACTGCCTCTGTGTTGAGTAATGTGGGATCTCAACATGGCTGCTGCCTTGAGTTGCTGGATATATCTCTGGCTGTCTATGTGTTTCCAGGTATCCTGGGTCCTCCTGCCTGCCTCTATAGCACTGAAGAACGCATGGAAAGGTTTGCTATTTTTAATTTTTAATTTTTTTTGTGTGTTTTTTTTTTGCTTTAAAAAGAGTGCATTCTTCATCTCTACACTGAGAGAAGACCCAGATACGGGATAAATGCCCACAGGGAAGTACTAAAGAGCCGCATCACCTGCAAAGAAAGAAGCACTCAAAGCATGATAAGTCGGGTCAGGGGAGTGGGCAGGATAAAAACCCTGTGCAACACCACTCCTGATCACCCTCACCGGTGCCTCATTGCAGTGCCTTGAACCCAGGCCAATTGCTGTTGCTACACCAGAATGCGACCACTAAACGTTAGCATGTGCATAAACAAAGGCGCAGATCCTCTTCATCTTCTGGAAGGGCCTCGGCCCAGGAAGAGGAGAGGGCCTGCTGGGCATGAGGGGCAAACTCCCTACTGGGGAGGTGTATATGCTTTACTTGTTTGAAGGGAGCTGCGTGTAATAATGCAAGGTGCATGTGGCTGTAGCTCAGCGGGTAAATGCACTAGTTGTGTTAATGTGAATCCATGCAACTGTAAGTTCACATCCCATGCGTGCTGTGCTTGGATTGAAGCTACAGGTGACTGGCCTGTTGGCTGCAAGAGGTACATAGTACCCGGCATAACTTCCATCCTCATCCACTTCAGAATCAGAGCAAATGCGACATATCGCTACAGTTCAGATTAACATTCAGCGGATTCTGAGTCAGATCTGTAACCAGACACTCATGCATTTGATTTTTCCATGATTCCGTCTTTGGGCCTGATTCGCACTCGTGAGTTTTTGATCCATCTTGCGGATTTGCACTACAGTCTATTTGGCGTTGTTTCCTATGGAACACATGTTGTGGTGTGGGTCTGGCTTTTTAGGTGCTTTCACGCGAAAACCTATTTCTATTAAAATCAATGAATGCTTTCACACTGGGGCTGTGCGCTGGCAGGGTGGTGGAAATACACTCCTCTACAGTGAAATGAATGAAAAGCTCTTCAAAAGTGCCTGAAAAGCTCTTCAAAAGCGCTCAGTGTTTTGCGGACATGAAAAGGTCACTCCTGTCCTTCCCATTAATTTTTTGAAATACAGGAAATAATGGAAGATGAATGGGCAAAGCCCAATAAAACATTGAACGTCCACAGCAGGGTCTCAAAGTTGTACCCTTTCCTCTCTAAGGATGCAGAGCTTTTGGATTCCACGCCTAAGGTGGATGCCTTATTACAGAGACTAGTTCGGCATATCACTTTGCCTCTAGATGACTCAGTATCCTTCAAGATCTGATGGATTGTAGGATAGATACCAATTTCAAAAGCATGTACATGGTAGCAGGAGCGGCCTGCAGGCCAGCTATTGCACTTACCTCAGTGGCGGCAGTCTGAAAGGTGTGCATTGCGTGGTTAGAGGCCATTTCTTTGGGTTAGGTGATGGGAGACAAAGGTTCCTCCCTTTGCAGCCCATTAAGATCACGGTGTATTTTCTAGCAGAAGTAGCCGTGGACCAGGTCAGAATGACAGTTGATGGCTCATTCTGTGATGGCACTCAGAGCCCTAGGGCTGAAGCATTGGTCAGCAGATAGTGCTTCCAAGCACAGCCTTTGCTCAGTCCCTTTCAATGGGAAATTTATTGGCAAGACCTTGGAGATCTAACAAGGGTCTCGGGGAAGCTTCCGCGTACCAACCGGGGCGACCGTTCTTTAGGCAGTGCAAGGGGCAGGGTCCAGCCTTTCCCAAAGCCAAGGCGAACCAGCCAGCGAAAGCTTCAGACAGGTTCTTCTAAAGAGGCCCCCATCCAGACTTCCCAAGTGGGAGCAGACTGTCTTACTTTGGAGAGGTCTGGGCGGAAGAAGTTCAAGATGCCTGTGTCTTGGACATCATTCAAAGAGGATATCACCTAGAATTCAAGGAAAGACCTCCCTAGTCTCATTCTGTGGAGACCCGGATTCCTACTGGTCCAGAGAAAAGGGGCTTTATTTATTAATGTAGGTAAATAATTTATTGGCATCTCAAGCAATCCTGCCAGTTCTGGAGCATGAGAAGGGAGAAGGATTCTATTCTCCTCTGTTCTTGCTAACAAGATCCTCAGGAGGATTCAGGCCAGTCCTGTACTTAAAAGCCATAAATGCCTTCACGAAAGTCCCTTCATTCAGAATGGAGTCCTTGCAAGCCATCATTGTCCATTGTGAAGAAGGGAGATTTGCTAGCGTCAATAGACCTAGCGGATGCCTACCTACATGTGCCCATAAGTGCATCACACCATCGCTTCAATTTCCAATTTTGTTGTCTGCCATTCGGGCCCTCACAGCTCCAAGAACATTTTCAAAAGTTTTGGCAGTAGTCATCGCTATCTTAATCAGAGGCATTCAAATTCTTCTTTATCTGGACGACATTCTCCTCCGGGCCGCATCAAAGTCCCTCCTTCAACAGCACGTGCTGATAACCTACAGTCTCACGAAGGTGGCACCCACAAGCTCCAGGCCAGGATGCTCTATCCATTCCATGGGACTTTCCCCTAGTCTGTGTTTCCTCCTCTCTCGCTAATGCTCAGAGGTTTAATGAGGATTCAACAGGAGGAGGTGACAATAATAGCGGTGTGGCCCTTCTGGCCCAGAAGACCATGGTGTTCACTAGCATAGAAAATGATGATGTGTCAGCCCAATTCCTCTACCTTCTCACAAAGATTTTCTGCTGCAGAACAAGCAGTTTAACCCGAAGTCGGGGAAACTGAAGTTGATGGCGTGGAGGTTGGGAGGAGATCTATAGAGCATTTAGTCGAAAGAAGACTACCAATAATTCTTTATTATAGGATATATAAAGCCTGTTGTCACTTCTCTGCAGGAAAGAGTTGGGATCTGAGGTCACCCTCAGTCTCTAACATATTGGAATGTCTCCAGGAAGGTCTGGGCAAGGGTCTAGCGTATAGCTCCTTAGAAAGTTCAAGTCTGCCCTGTCAGCTATGTTGAACAAAGATGGGCCTTGGATCCCCTAGTGATGCGTTTCTTAAAGGCAGCAATAAAGATCGGAAGAAGATTTATTGGAGACCTGAAGTGGGTCCTGCCTTTAGTTCTAAAAGCCTTAGTAGCACCTCCTATTGGTCCGGTGTCGTCATGCTCTTTGTCTCAGTGCAATTTTTTGATGACAATGGCATCAGCCAGATGAGTGTTTGAACTGTGTGCTTTCTCAGCCAGGGAGCCATATTGCCTAATACTCCAAGATGAAATAGTACTCAGACCGGTCCCAAGCTTTCTTCCAAAAGTAGCTTCAGCTTTGCATATGAATTGGGAATCAGTCTTATCGGCTTTCCCGGATAGTAACTCGAAAGACGAATGGACTAGGCTGGATCTAATGCAGGTCTTATCAATATACCTAGAGCGAACTAAGGATTTCTGGAAATAAGATCAGCGCTTCATCTTTCCCGGGGCCTCCAGGAAAGGCTTGGCAATGCCGCCTAGAATGGTGTCTTCATAGATCGTAAAAACGATCCAGATGGCATATAGAGAGTCGGGATATCCTCAGCCATTGAAGGTCAAAGCGCATTCTATGAGAGGCAGGGCAGATTCCTGTGCATCATACGCTAAGGTGTCAGCAGAAGCAGTCTGCAGGGCAGCTAGCTGGAGTGCAACTAATACTTTCATTCAGCACTACAGAGTGAATGTAACGGCATCGGAAGCTTTTGGGTCTACTGCTCTGTAGGCAGCTGTCGGCCATTAAAATAATTGATATCTGTTTTATGATTCTGGTTATTTGTATCTTCCCCTCCCCTTATGTGGTTGATTGCTTAATTATGTTCCATAGTACTCTGACATGAGGAGGCCCAGGAATAGGGCAAATTGTTTTCATACTTACTGTAATTTTCCTTTCCTGGATCCTCCTCATGTCAGCCGAGGAATTCCCACCCAAAGTCTGTCACGAGGTGGGTAAACTAAACACTGCATATGGGCAGACAGCCGCCTCTAATAGGCTTGGAAAGAGGTTGTCCTGAAGGGGTCAGAGGGGGCGGAGCTGACCCATAGTGAGCTGACATGATGAGGATTCAGGAAAGGAAAATTACGGTAAGTATGAAAACAATTTTCCCTAATATATATATATATTTATATATTATTGGTTTCTTGTCTGCCCAGTGCCTACTCTTGTGCCAAATGACAAATACTTACTTGTTAGTCATAATTTAATGGACATATAGGGATTTACTAAAACTGGTAAACACAGAATCGGGTGCAGCTGTGCATTGTAACTAATCAGCTTCCAGGTTTTACTGTCAAAGCTTAATTGAACAAGCTAAAATTAGAAGCTTATTGGTTGCTATGCACAGCTGCACCAGATTCTCCATAAACCAGTTTTAGTAAATCTCCCCCCATAGTTCCAATATGGGACAGACAGACAAAGTGATGTTGACATTGTTTTCATAATTTTGTTAAATTCAATATTCTTGAAAGCAAATTATCTTTAAAATGCATTTGAAATGTACATTGTGTAAAATGCAATGTCTATTGAAGCTGTTACTGTTCCCCTATGTATAACATCAATGTATATTATCACACTACCTTATTTCTTGCAAACAGTATGCATTTTGGAATCAAATTTAATTTGCATATCATTTTACTGTCACCATGAAAATAGTGGCTATAATAACTTTTCTGATGTGCTTAACAAAGCAAGGCCTGCTTCTTTAACCACTTCAGCACCGGAAGGATTTCACACTTTAGGACCAGAGCACTTTTTGCGATTCGGCACAGCGTCGCTTTAACTGACAATTGTGCGGTCGTGCGACGTTGTACCCAAAAACAAAATTTGCATAATTTTTTTCCACAAATAGAGCTTTCTTTTGGTGGTATTTGATCACCTCTGCGTCATTTCTGATCACCGCTATAAACAAAAAAATAGCGACAATTTTGCAAAAAAAAACTATTTTTCTTACCTTTTGCAAAAATACAAGACCAAAAAGAATATAAAAAAAATATTTTTCGTTGGTTTTGGCCGATTTATATTCTTCCTCATATTTTTGGTTTGCGCAAAAGTTGCCGCGTTTACGGATGATGAAAATTAATTTCTGGGGTTTTTATTTTTTTTTAATTTTTACTAGTAATGGCAGCGATCTGCGATTTCTAGCAGTCCTGCGATATTGCAGCGGACAATTCGGACCATTTTGACACTTTTTTGGGACCATTGGCATTTATACAGTGATCAGTGCTATAAAAATGCACTAATTACTGTGTAAATGCCATTGGCAGTGAAGGGGTTAACCTGGAGGGGGTGCTCTAAGGGTTAACTGTGTTCCCTCACTGTGTTCTAACTGTATTGGGGCTGGGCTGGCAGGGGGAGGAAAGTGATCATGGCTTCCATATACAGGAAGCCTGTGATCATAGCCCTTCCCCCTCTGTCAGAACGGAGATCCATGCTTACATACACGGACCTCCATTCTTTCACTGCGGGGGAACCATCGCGGGTAGCCGGTGAAGATCGAGTCCGCCCTACCCACTCTCTGCCCCCCCGAAACACAGTCAGCGCGCCTCTGATGGCGCACGCACACTCACAATACTAGTTATCACGGCCGCTGTCAGGTGACGGCGGTTCGCGATAATGAGCCACTTTGTCACCGTCACGCTGCGGTGGGCAGTCAGCAAGTGGTTAAAAACTCACCTCAGGGCTTCCTTATAAAGGACTACAGATAATCTCAGGGCTGTTCTTAAAGGAATACAGATAAAAATAAATTATTATGTAAAACACCCATCCAATTTACTGGCAGTAGTGATACAAGGTCTGGTGGTAAAAGTAAGCCTGAGTGGCTTTTTAGACCACTGTTCACCCTCCCACTGACTTGAGGCAGTGAGGTTGAGCCTTACTTCTAAAGTTGTGCTGCCTTGGGTAAATAGTATTAAAGCAGCATGAGGGATGTTTCCTGAGGAGGCTGTTGAGTGAATTTCCATGCTGGATCATGTGCACTGTCCTCTGTAACATCTTGGAAATCACTGACAAAAGTGGGTGTGTGGATAGGCAAAGTTTGTTCAAAACCTATGTTGCATAATCCTCTCTTTAATTATGAACTGTCACCAGTTACATAGGTATATTACACAATGATGGCTACAATATGAACCCACAGACTAAGCTGGTAATTGACACTCAAATTAAAGGATACAGCAGTGATAATAACTGATAATAACTGTCAAATATCATGGACTTTAAAATATTTTCATGACAACTGTAAATTTGACCTTGAGCAAAATATATTTAAATTACATCGTTATGTGGGAGAAACTATACGATGGCAATGCAGGATATTATATCAGGGTACTAAACGTAATTATAAAACTATAGAAAATATGCAATCAGATACATATTTAAATGCTATAAAAGGGTATAGGAATCATTCATTTGTTCATGTGGTTGAAGTGGTTAAAGTATTGTTCACAATAAACTCTAGCTGGCATTTCATGGATAAGTTTCAGAAAAAAAACTCCCATTTTTGTGGTGTCAGTTCAATTCTGCAATGTATATATTATAAAGATCTAAGTAGAACAACACAGTGAACACCTGCTGTTTCCATGTACCTGTTGTTGAACTTACAAAGCCTGGCATTTTGGCACAAGAATTCCCAGGCCTCTTGTATTTGTGATAATGATGTAGTGTTCCAGAGTGATCTTTAGTAGCCAGGCTATCATGGTTGACACTCAATTAAATTAATAGCCCACACTGGGAAAAGAGAAGCTCTATTTATAGCAATGAAGAACCTAAGTAGCCCTGATAAATGGAACATATGTGACAGATAATGCTTTCAATGTGGAATAATATCTGTCTTAGGATTTAAAAAAAAATACTGCAGCCATGGACTGAAATCAGTTGGAATTATACATTCTTTCTGAGCATGAAGAACTACTGAGATTTTACATAAACGATATATTTTAACGATGTTCACCTGTTTTTCAATGTATTAACAAAAAGAAAACAGATTTTATTTACCTTTATGTGCAGCTTTCCTGCAATAACTGGAATAAGCTTGTATTTATTCATTTATGACTGCTGCAGTGTGTACTCAAACCTATATTGCAAGCAATTTTTTATGCATAATATTAAAAAACTAGAAAGATTGCTTAGCACTAATTGAATGTTAAATGCCTATTCCCATCATTGCACCATTAAACGTGTCCAGTTTGCCTTATGTAAAATAACTTCTATTTGTTACATTTGTTACATTTACCTTATTGAATCATATAAGAATATCAGAGAATACAAAAGATTTACTTGATCATAGAAACACTAAGACACACACACACACACACACACACGCACACGCACACGCGCACACACGCGCACACACACAAACATATTTTTCTAATGCTTGTTTAATGTCTTACCATCTTACAAAAATTCTATGTACAGTATCAGTACTGTTTGGACCAAAAAAAGAGGGCATATCTGCAATTGCATGTTCTGTAAAATTAACTGTTAATGAAAATTAAAAGGAAGATCATGGACAGTACTCAACTGTATCATATTAAGACTGCTGTCCATCAATTTCAACCACTCACAATTTCTGTTGCTTTGGTCCAGAGGCAGATAAAACAATACTCTTTGTGTAACTGTTGCCAAAGTTGTCAATGGAAAAAAAATAGTTTGGCTTTGTTCCCTGGATCAACATATTGCTCTCCTACCCTGGTAGTTATGAATCTACTGTAGATCTACTGTAGATCTATTATTAGTTCCAAGAAAATGCAGTTATTTGTAAAATTCTGTTCATGTTCTGACAAGAATGCTGAGCAAATCTTTTTGTAACACTATGAATGTTATTAGTGGCCCCACTTTTTCGGGTATCAGCTGAAAAGGGGTGCAGGTTCAACTGGTATCAGCAGCGGTAAACCATGCACGAGACAAGAACAGTCAGAGACAGTCCACGGTTTGTCCTGAACATAAATTCAGCAAGGCAGCAAACAAACACAGCTGTAGTGCATGAGTTCATAATGTAAAACAAATAAAACATGTGTTAGGAGAGACGTGCTGGTAGACTGTATTACTAATGTGACCAAATATGTGGAAACTACACAAAGGAAACCAGACACCTAAATACTATGTATTACAAAGTAACGATGATGTCAAACATAAAACCAGCAACCTATACATTACTCAGTGGACACATGAGAAAAAAGGAGATAGGCTAATTATGAACAGAGGAGAAATGAAATCAGGTAGAGCAGGATCAGCCAAAAGTAGAAAGGACAGGGAACATGACAGATCAGGAATAGAGGCAGATTGGGAAGCAAGTTAAGGGAATAGCAGGTTCAAGGGGCAACTGATACAATAGGTTGAAGACTGAAAGGATACAGCATATACAGGCACCATTGGTGGACATGGGACCTACAACCCTTGGGTTTTGGGACCACAGTGCCACTGGCAGGTGTTCTAGTTCCTAACATCTGCCTGTCCAAGCCCCTATCTAAACTAAGATCAGTTCCTGACCAATAGAGTGCCCCCTAATGGGTTCCTCAAAACAACAGCAGTGATTTTACCATTTTTAGTGTTCTTTCAGACCAGCAGCAGGTTCCTACACTTAAGAGAGCAAATAAGACAGCCCTGAGCAACAGTCAGCTTACACATACAAAGGCCTGTAGACAACTGAGACTAATAATGAGGTCTGACTACTAGGTAAGATGTGGACCTAGAAGTGGAAGATTTTTACAATAAAAAAGTTCTACAACCTAGGACCCAGAATGCAACTTTATTAAGATCCTGAGAAACCAAAGAGTTTGCTTTTTTCACATGAGCCATAAACTCTGGAGCCCCTCTCCATGTGTAAGTGGAAACCTAGGTGATATGTAGATACAACCCATGCTTCTGTCAGCCAGTGCTAAAGTGTATATCAAAAAGTATAATGGATAGTTATTCCAGATAAACAAAGTAATAGGTTAAATGGTAATTTTGCCTTTAAAGAAAATCTGTAAGGTGAACTTACATTGGACCCCCTCCCCATAGCACCCATAGTCCGGCGATCACCTGCTTTGACACATCGTATAGCCACTTTACCAGTCCGGGGCTTAGATAACCCCTTAATCTCCTAAACGTACCTCGTAAAGGTACGTATAGGAGGCATTCTAATTGGTCAGCGCTGACCAATCAGAACCCGCATAGCCTGTCCTGTTAGCGAGGGAGAAGAGGAGAGAAAGCCATGTGGATTGTAAATCCCCGGAGCGATAAAGCGGCTATCCTATGTGTCAGAACAGGTGATCACCGGACTCCAGGTCAGCGGGACCGGGTGGGGTGGGGAGAGGGTCCAGTGTAAGTTTGCCTTACAGATTTTCTGTAAAGGTGAACTTACACTTTAAAGATTTTATTCTTTAGTTGCTAAATACTGTATTTTGCTGACATTATTATGTAGATTATGAGCACCACTGGCCAGCGGGGGAGCCAATCAGTGGGTCCGGTGTCCGCCAGCCACCTGCAAACATTTCCCGCAGAGACAGAATGGGGATCTGCCTGTATAAATAAGGTAGATCTCCATTCTGACAGGGGAGATCACACAGATCCTGCCTTTCTGCTATGCAGGAAGATGGATCTGTGTGTTTCCCCAGGCAGCCCATCCCCCATACAGTTAAAACACATAGTGAGGGAACACATTTAACCCCTTGATCACCCTTGGTGTTAACCCCTTCCCTGCCAGTGTCATTAGTACAATATCAGTGCATATT
Organism: Glandirana rugosa; assembly: GCA_018402905.1. Lineage (NCBI taxonomy): Eukaryota > Metazoa > Chordata > Amphibia > Anura > Ranidae > Glandirana > Glandirana rugosa. Next base: position 1,267,002 of record BLSH010438267.1, read on the forward strand.
TTTAGCACTGATTACTGTAATAATGTCACTGGTTCCCAAAAAAGTGTCAAAAATGTCAGTTAGGTGTCCGATCTGTCCGCTGCAATGTCGCAGTCCCGCCAAAAATTGCTAAAAATCACTGATCGCCGTAAAAAAAAAGAAATAATAAAAATGCCATAAATCTATTCCCTCTTTTGTAGCGCTATAACCTTTGCACAAACCAATCAATATATGCTTATTGTGATTTTTTTTTACCAAAAATATGTAGAAGAATACATATTGGCCTAAACTGAGGAAGAAATTTGTTTTTTTTTTTACATTTTTTTAGATATTTATTATAGCAAAAAATATTGTTTTTTTCAAAATGGTCGCTCTTTTTTGTTTATGGAGCAAAATAAAAAAATGCAGAGGTGATCAAATACCACCAAAAGAAAGCTCTATTTGTGGGAAAAAAGGACATACATTTTGTTTGGGTACAATGTTGCATGACCACGCAATTATTAGTTAAAGCGATGCAGTGCCGTATCGCAAAAAATGGCCTGGCCAGGAAGTGGGTAAATCCTTCCAGTCCTTAAGTGGTTAATGGAAATTGTTAGAGTAATTCTTTTTTTGCAGGCCAGCTGGTGTACTGGATTTTTTTTGTTTGTATGTGTTTTGCAGACATGTGCAGAACGAAAAAAATTTGTTTAGTTTTGCTTCGATTCGTCATTTACATAAATTTGTTTAATTAGATTTGTTTCATTTGTTTAATTCATTTTCGGAATTTGTTTCGTTTATTCGTTTTTGAATCAATGTGAAAAGGTTTCGAATCAATTTTGAGTAGTTTTCGAATTTGAAAAGTTTTCGAATTCGAATTGTTTTCAAATTTGAATAGTTTTCTAATTCAAATAGTTTTCCAATTTGAACAGTCTTCGAATTTGAATAGTTTTCCAATTTCCAAAGAGAATAAAATAGAATAATAAATAATGGACTAGCATGAAAAAAATAGAATACAATAGAAAAGAATATAACTGAAAATAAAAGAATATAGTATAGAATTAGAATAGAAGGGAATATAACAGAATTAAAAAAATAGAATAAAATAGAAAGATTATAACCATCGTCTGAAATTTGAATAGAATAAAAAAGAATAGAATTAAAAAAAACAATAGAATAGAATAGAAATATTATAACCATTTTTCTAAAATTCAAATAGAATCAATTCAAATTTGAATAGAATAGAGTAGAATAGAATAGAAAATAACACAATAGTATAGTAAACAACAACAGAATAGAATATAATTAATGTAACCATCTTCCTAATCTAATCTATTTTTTTTCTATTCTATTCAAATTTGAATTGATTCTATTTGATTTTTGGGAAATGGTTATATTCTTTCTATTCTAATCTATTCTATTCTATTCTATTGATTTTTTAATTATATTCTTTATCATTTGTTTATTCTATTATATTCTTTTCTATTCTATTATTTATTTTTTTTAGTCCATTCTTTTCTATTTTATTCTATTCTATTATTTTCTATTCAAATTCAAATTTATTCTATTCGAAATTTGAATTTCGGACTAGGGTTATATTCTTTCTATTCTATTCTGTTGTTTATTTCTATACTATTCTGTTATTTTCTATTCTAATATACTCTTTTCTATTCTATTCAAATTCAAATTGATTCTATTTGAATTTTGGGAAATGGTTATATTCTTTCTATTCTATTCTATTTTTTTAATTCTATTCTTTTCTATTAAATTATAGTCTATTCTATTCTAGCCTTATTTTTCTATTCTATTCTTCTATTCTTTTCTTATGTATTCAAATTCAAAAGTATTCTATTTGAAATTTGAAATGTAGAAGATGGTTATATTCTATGTAATTCTATTTTATTCTACTTTATTTTCTATTCTATCTTGTTCTGTGTTACTAGATTTTATTCTTTTATTTTCTGTTATATTCTTATCTAGTCTACTATTTTTTTTTTCTATTTTATTCCTTTATTTTCTATCTGGCCTGGGCAGGAAAGGGGTGAAGGTGCCCGGTGGGCAAGTGGTTAATTAGTGGATGTGTATAGATTATTTTTGAAAAAACAGGATATTGCCCAGTGTCACTTTAAAAGGCTAACATTACATCAGTTCAGCTAAAAGGTACCCACTGTACTTCTAATGGGATCTGCAGATCTTCACACATAATAACTTTTTCTGGCATGCAGAACTATGCCTTAGTAAGTATATTACACGTGTATCATTACTAGCAATGACCAGCATCATTACAATATGGTTATTTCATAGCAGAATAAAGGAAAAATGTGCTGGTTATGCAGGATGTGTTTCTATTAAGGTTATGCTGTAACTGAAGTGTTTAGTGCTCTTTACTTCCTTACACCATATGTTTGCTATCTACTGACACAAATAATACATTTCGTTTCACTTTTCTTCCCCTCGTCAGCATTCTTCCTAGAATTTTATGGCTTCTGAAAGGCTGCTCAAGATTTTACTTTGCTGAAATGAAGCACAAGAATTTCATTTGAACATTTTTTTTGCTAATAACGACAAAAATGGTTACTATTAACTTGCCAGGGATGTAAAGATCAGCACAAATTATTACAAAAGGAAATATAGTGTTTTCTGTTTCAACAATCATACTGCTCTATCTTTTAAATGTATGCCAAGACTAAGGATTATTAGGATTTAACCGCTCAGAGTGAGAGAGGAATGGTAGGTAAAAGAGATCTAGGCAGCAGAGTTATCAGTTGGTTGAAAAAAATGTAAACCTGGCCAATGTAAATAGACATTTAACTCAGGACAGGTGGATTTAACCCAGATTCTTATCTTAGGTGTTCTAGGTTATCTAAGAGGTTAAATTTTGCTTTGGGTGAGCAGAAGCCCTTATATCTATTTATAGGCCCCCAACCCCTGCTGTTGTAATGTTTTGATGCAGTGGGGGTTAATGGAGTTGAAGGACCTGTCAGATAAACTCCATGCAAAACTCCATAAATGGCTTAATCGCTGGCTGCTGCAAACCCTGATCAAGGGTCAGGGTTTGCAGCAGCCAGAGATTAAGCTATTCCCTGGGAGTTTTTACTGATTCAAAGTGTATTGCCCGAGTGTGACGGAGGAGGCACACTATGAAATGTGAGTCTTGATTTTTGGATTATTTTAATAAATATGTTAAGGATTCAACACTACATCGTTTTTCTATCTTTTGACACGCCAATATGTACAGGTTAACTGTGGAGCTTTTGCATCTCTAATCATTGGGAGGATATTACCCCTAAGGGGAATGGGAGGCTAGACCCAGTGGGGTCAGTGATTGAGGTGAGCATATAGAGTGACCGGTGGTGGTGTGTGGTCCCACAAGTCTTGCAGTGGACTCATAGAAGCCCACAATATCAGCACAGCGTTTGAAGCACTTTATGCATGGTTTTGCACATGAACTATTTGTGGAGTTTTGCACAGAGTTTATCTACCACAAGATTTGAAAATACTTTTTTTCTGTTTTTTGTTTCATTTATGATATGATATTTATATGTGTGATGTATGTATGGTTTTATACATATGTTCAAATGCTGCACTTTGCACTTTAGTCACTGGGTGGCATTGTTGAGCAATTTCACTACATGTTATTTAGATATATGGTTTTCGCTTCACCATTATATATAATTTTGTGCATTTGATAGTATATGGGATACTATTTAGGTGACAGGCAGCAACCACTCTCACTTTATTTATTTAAAGGGATAGAAGCGCGGTGTTCTCTCACTTTTTTTAGCACAAGTGCTGTGCTTGTGCCTTTTTTATATTGCAGCTTTTTACCTTACGAGTTGCTTCAAAGTTAAGCCTTGTACACATGGTGCGACAGTCGTACAAAAACGGTCGTACAACAGTTTGTTGTACGATCATCCGACCATTAGTATGCGCGATTAGAACAGCCGACGTGCGACGGTCGTACAACAGAAGTTGGATGAGCAGACTAAAAAACTTTTGCTGTACAACAAGGCGTCGTACAACTGTTGTACCGTGTGTACAGAGAAGTTGAGCCAACAAAGTTGTACGTGCAAAACACACATGCTCAGAAGTCAGGAACGCCCGGAAGTGTCTGTTCGTGTAAACCTACATTCCTAATTCACAAATCACATGCACCTGAACTTCCTGTTTATACGCTCATAGCACGTCACCACAATAGGCTTGGTCGTATGTGCACATCAGTATGCGAGACACAACAGCACACATACGATTTTGGACGTCCGGTCATACGACCGTCGCACCGTGTGTACGAGTCTTTACAGTGTCACAGTCTGGTGATAAGAAATGCTTCCTTTGCCTGCAGCAGACTGATGATGACAACATCTCATCCTAGGCAACGCCACTTTTTAAAGTGATTTTAGTGATAAAAGGTACACATTTTTTAAATGGTACTTTTGCTGTATAATGTGACCAGGAATGTGTTTATGCAGAGTTGTAAAGGTACAGTATAAGTCTAATGCAAGTCCCTACATGAGTTTACTTGTTTAGCAGATCTGGCAATAAGAGGATTTAGATGTATTGCATGGTATCAACAGATAAGCAATTAAGCCTTAAAGTGATACTAAAGTCTCATTTTTTTGCTAAAAATAACAAAAATGTCATACTTACCTGCTCTGTGCAGTGGTTTTGCACAGAGCAGCCCAGATTCTCCTCTTCTTGGGTCCCTCTTCAGTGTTCCTAGCCCTTCCCTCCTGTTGAGTGCCCCCACAGCAAGAAGCTTACCATCAGCTCAGCTCCCTGTATCCATTCAGACACAGAGCTCAGACACACAATCTCCTCATTGGCTCACTGACTTTGATTGACAGCAGTTGGAGCCAATGGCACTGAGCTGCTGTCTCAGCCAATGAGGAAGGGGGTCCTGGACAGCTGAATTTCTTGTGGAACATCGCTGGATCTAGATGGACCTCAGGTAAGTATTAGGGGGGCTGAGGGGGGCTGCTGCATACAGAAGGCTTTTAAACTTAATGCATAGAATGCATTAAGGTAAAAACCCTTCTGACTTTACAACCACTTCAACTTTTGTTGTTATGAAGGTATGTTGTTTGGGAGCATTGCACCCATGCTAGACATTTCTACCAGTGAGATGATCCACAAGAGAAAATTTGTATCAATGCATCCAACCCCTAAATTAAATGTGAGCCAGCTTTCAAATAAAATCCTATGTTTAGCTAGAAAAAAAAACATGTGTTGTTTCATATTTTCAGAAGCATGGAAATTGTTTTTGTTAATAATGGAAAGCCATTTTAGTTCAATGAGTTTTTTTGGTTTTCAGCAAATAAAACATTAGAGAAAAGTTTTAGCAAGTACAGGTTGTCCCAGAACAGATAAACACTTTTGACTACAATGGCCAAATTACATAAGAAATTAATGGCTTGGTCCATGATTGCGTTAATATATATATATATATATATATATATAT
>BLSH010438267.1:1276174-1290416 GCA_018402905.1 Glandirana rugosa
AAAACCAACATTTCACTATTTAACACCTTTTAAAGTTCCCCATACTTATGAAAGTTTTCCGTGAAATAATATTTAACAAAAAGTGACGATCAACTTCTTTCCGGTAAAAAGAAAAGAAGATCTGATTGTATGGTTATATCCAGAAATTAAGGTGAAATACTTCTTAAAGGACGTATATAAATCGGAGACAAGATCTCAACTCGCTTGTGGACCTTCAAGCCCAAGACGACCAGGCAGGCTTGGAGCCCTGTTTCAGGCCCAGGCCCAGGCCTGCCTTGGGCTTGCTAGCGTGCCTGTTGCTTGGGGTAACTTTAGTTACCCCTCGTTGTCCGTGCGATCGTTCGGGTTCCGTCCGGACCCGGACCCGGACTTTGTCCCGAGGTTCGGACGGACCAGCAGAACCCGAACTTCCAGGTGTTCGCTCAACTCTAGAACAGAGGCTAAATATATGCAGGAAATTCTTCATAAAGTGGAATTAAAGACCTATATTGGTATGTTAGTCTAGAAGAAAAGAAAAATGGCCTTTCTTCAACTAGCAGTGAAAAACAATTTATAATAAAGTGCCTTTTGAAAGTATTCATACCCCTTGAAATTTTCCACAATTTATCACTTTACAACCAAAAACGTAAATGTATTTTATTGGGATTTTATGTGATAGACCAACACAAAGTGGCACATAGTTGTGAAGTGGAAGGAAAATGATAAATGTTTTTCCAATTTTTTTTACAAATAAATATGTGAGAAGTGTGGCGTGCATTTGTATTCAGTCCCCTTTACTCTGATACCCCTAACTAAAATATAGTGGAACCAATTGCCTTCAGAAGTCACTTAATTAGTAAATAGTCCACCTGTGTGTAATTTAATCTTAGTATAAATACAGCTGTTCTGTGAAGCCCTCAGAGGTTTGTTAGAGAACCTTAGTGAACAAACAACATAATGAAGGCCAAGGAACACACCAGAAAGGTGAAGGATAAAGTTGTGAAGAATTTTAAAGCAGGGTTAGGTTATAAAAAGAATCCCAAGTTTTGAAAATCTCAGGGAGCACTGTTCAATCCATCATCCAAAAATGGAAAGAATATGGCATAACTGCAAACCTACCAAGACATGGCCATCCACCTAAACTGAATAGGCCAGGCAAGGAGAGCATTAGTGAGAGAAGCAGCCAAGAGGCCCATGGGAACTCTGGAGGAGCTGCAGAGATCCACAGCTTAGATGGGAGAATCTGTCCACAGGACAACTATTAGTCATGCACGCCACAAATCTGGCCTTTATGGAAGAGTGGCAAGAAGAAAGCCATTGTTGAAAGAAAGCCATAAGAAGTCACGTTTGCATTTTGTGAGAAGCCATGTGGGGGACAGAGCAAACATGGAAGAAAGAGCTCTGGTCAGATGAGACCAAAATGTAACTTTTTGTCCCAGAAGAATATGTGTGGTGGAAAACTAACACTGCACTTCACCCTAAACACACAATCCCCACCGTGAAACATGGTGGTGGCAGCATCATGTTGTGGGGATGCTTTTCTTTAGCAGGGACAGGGAAGCTGATCAGAGTTGATGGGAAGATGGAGGGAGCCAAATACAGGGCAATCTTGTAAGAAAACTTGTTAGAGTCTGCAAAAGATTTGAGACTTGGTGGAGGTTCACCTTCCAGCATGACAACAACCCTAAACGTACAGCCAGAGCTGCAATAGAATGGTTTAGATCAAAGCATAGTCATGTGTTAGAATGGCCTAGTCAAAGTCCGGGCCTAAATCCAGTTGAGAATCTGTGGCAAGACTTGTAAATTGCTGTTCACAGACACTCTCCATCCAATCTGACAGAACTTGAGCTATTTTGCATAGAAGAATGGGCAAAAATGTCACTCTCTAGATGTGCAAAGCTGGTAGGGACATCCCCAAAAAGACTTGCAGCTGTAATTGCAGGGAAATGTGGCTCTACAAAGTATTGACTGAGGGGGGCTGAATACAAATGCACACTGCACTTTTCACATATTTATTTGTAAAAAAAATTGAAAACCATTTATCATTTTCCTTCCACCTCACAATTATGTGCCACTTTGTGTTGGTCTATCGCATAAAATCCCAATAGAATACATTTACATTTTTAGTTGTAACATGACAAAATGTGGAAAATTTCAAGGGGTATGAATACTTTTTCAAGGAACTGTATAAATGTTATGTTAGGCTAACCAGCTAAAAAAGGAAAAAAAAAAAAAAAAAAAAAAAATATATATATATATATATATATATATATATATATATATATATATATATTGCCCAATACCTCGCTGAGTTGGGTAACTAAATTTGGGATTCAGAAGGGAATTGGAACCATAGTGAACTAATAATGGCAATGATGTAGACAGTATTCATAGTAATAATAATAACAATAATCTATGCTGTGAAACAGGATGAAAGAACTGATTTTGTTAATTTTACCAGCCAAGTAAAATAGAATTAACAACATTTACTATCTTATAAAGATTCTCTCATCACTGTTCTTCATGTAGATAAACATTTTATGGATATAGGGAAATATCATCATCCTACCAGAATATACTGTACATGTATGTTTTTTTTTACTGACACATATTTTATTTCAAAATTACAACATTTAAAAAATCTCTGAAAGGCACAACATTGTTTTGTTGTCCCTGCCCTGTGTTTCTGTGAATTCCACAAGAAAAATGTTGCCATTCCGACCTGCTAAAACCATATAAACGTACTTACCAGTTATGTCTCTGCAAGTGACATCACTAGAGTTGACAGGAATTTAGTGAACTTCAGTGAATCATGGTTGAACTGCCAGAAGCTGTAAAACAACATCAGAAATCATAAAAACACTTAAAAAAAATACACTGTGACATTACTCCTGCATTGCCTTTGCTCTTTCAACTACAGTAATTGAAAACTTCCACTCTAATCAAAGTGAAGGAAAAGATGAGTTCATTAAATATGTCAAATTACAGGAAAAATCCTAAGGCTGCCATAGCTGACTTTCATCTGAAAATACCAATCTCCTGACTGTTTCTGGCTTCTAAACTGAGTCCCTGTCTCATTACAACTACTGATGGGAAAGTCAGAGTGAACTCAAAATTCCCGCTCCATGATTGTTTGAGGTTTGTGTCTCAGATCATGATCAACAGGACAGTCAGGAAACTGGCATTTTCAAAAGCAGAAATGAAAACATATTTATTTATTTATTTATTTCATGCTTTAAATTTTTTTTCTGCTGTTTCTGCAATTAAAAGCAAATCCAGTGTTTGTTACCTCTTCAGACCGTAAGGTTAGGCTGCACTAGATGTATTTCATTATTATTATTATTATTATTATTATTGTTATACAGGATTTATATAGCGCCAACAGTTTACACAACACTTTACAATATAGATCGGGAGACAGTACAGTTACAATACAATAACAACACCAGACAACCACTTTAACCTACAGGTAAGCCTATAAAAAATAAGCCTTACCTGTAGGTGCCCTGCATATCTCCCAAACCTGCACAGTTCGGGAGATATGCAGAGTACTGTGATGTGCCTACATCACCGGGCATAAGCACAGTGAAGAAACGGCCACCATGCCATTCTATCACTGAGATTGTGCGGTGACTGGTGGCTCCCGTGCACATGCGCAGGAGTGACATCACGGCCCCGGAAGGAAGAGGGGCAGAAGATGGATGCGGCCTGGAGTGGGGACATCGCTGGACATTGCTGGCTTCCAATGCAGGTAAGTGGCACATAATGGGCTAATATGCAATGCATACTAGCCCATTATGCTTTTACATTCCAGGGTAACAAAGAGGAAGCAAACCCCATCAGGGTTTACTTCCTCTTTAAGAGGACCCTGCACATAAGAATTAAAATCTAATAGCATGTATGAGAAGGGGTGTTGTCTTTATCCTTAACCACTTAAGGACCGGGCCTATTTTTTACACTTGGTGTTTACAAGCTAAAATCATTTTTTTGGCTAGAAAATTACTTAAAATCCCCAAACATTATATATTTTTTTCTAACACCCTAGAGAATAAAATGGCAGTTGTTACAATATTTTAGGTCACACCGTATTTGCACAGCGGTCTTACAAGTGCGTTTTTTAGGAAAAATTAACTTTTTTGAACTAAAAAATAAGACAACAGTAAAGTTCACCCAATTTTTTTCTATATTGTGAAAGATAATGTTATAGCGAGTAAATTGATACCCAACATGTCATGCTTCAAAATTGCGCCTGCTCGTGGAATGGCGACAAACCTTGGCACTTAAAAATCTCCATCGGTGAGGTTTAAAAATTTCTACAGGTTACCAGTTTTGAGTTACAGAGGAGGTCTAGTGCTAAAATTATTGCTCTTGATCTAACAATTGCAGTGATACCTCTCATGTGTGGTTTGAACACCGTTTTCATATGCGGGCACGACTTACTATGCGCTTGCTTCTGTGCTCAAGCTCGGCAGGAGGGGATCCTTTAAATTTTATTTTTTTTTTACTTATTTTGCTTTTTATTTTTTATTTTTACACTGTCCTTTTAAAAAAAATTGATCACCTTCATTCCTGTTACAAGGGATGTAAACATTCCTTGTAATAGAAAAGAGCATGCAAGGACCTCTTAACCACTTAAGGACTGGAAGGATTTGCCTCCTTAGAACCAGAGCACATTTGCGTTTCGGCACTGCGTCACTTTAACTGACAATTGCGCGGTCATGCAACCTTGTACCCAAAAAAAATGTGCGTCCTTTTTTTTACCATAAATAGAGCTTTCTTTTGGTGGTATTTGATCACCTCTGCATCATTTCTGATCACCGCTATAAACAAAAAAATGCGACACTTTTGCAAAAAAAGCCAATATTTCTTACTTTTTGCTAAAATACATATCCAAAAAAAAATATATAAAAAATCTAATGTATTCATCGGTTTTGGCAGATTTATATTCTTCCTCATATTTTTGGTAAAAAAAAAATTGCAATTGGCGTTTATTGATTGGTTTGCACAAAAGTTGCCGCATTTACAAACCATGAGAATTAATTTCTGGCGTTTTTACAATTTTTTTTTTACTAGTAATGGCAGCAATCTGCAATTTTTAGTGGGACTGTAATATTGGGGTGGACATGGCGGACATTTTTGACACTTTTTTGGGACCAATAGCATTTATACAGCGATCAGAAATGTAATCATCCACTGATTACTGTATAAATGTAATTGGCAGGGAAAGGGTTAACCTGCAGGGCGCAGTGAAGGGGTTAACTGTGTTGCCTGTGTGTGTTCTAAGTGTATGGGGGCTGGGCTGTCAGGGGCACCAGAGATCTAACTGATCCCGAGTACAGGGATCAGTAGACCTCTTACATGCCGCCTGTCAGTATGGGGAACCGCCGTGTTTACATTGGCGGTTCACCATTCTGGCTCTGTCACAAGCGAACGCGGGTCACTGGCAATGTAATTTGAAAAAAAAAAATTCTCCTTTAAGAACATTGGGCGGAAGTGACATTTGACGTCGCTTCCGCCAGTCAATGCTATGGAGTCGAGTGGGCGGCATCTTCCACTCACTCGGCATTCAGTGCAGGAGAGGAGTGGACCCGATCATCTCTGCTGCTACCATCGGGTCTGGTAAGCAGTGGAGAGGACAGGAAAACAGCAGGAGGGGGGTGGGCACCTCTCCCACCCCCAATAAAAGTGATCTTGTGATGAATCTGCCACATATACCACTTTTATCTGAAACAGAAACGGCTGCTGAAAAAAATGATGCCATGTTTATGGTAGCTATCTGCTATCATAACAACGTTATTCTACTTCAAAGGACCGTAGTATATACACGAATGGCGGTTCGGAAGTGGTTGAAAAAAAAGAAGAGAAAAAAACTTGTCAAATGAGTTTACTAAGTCTAAATGTACACATGCACCAAGAACAGCAATTTCATCCATGTTTTTAACTACTTCCCACATGATATCATATGATGTCCTGGACTTTGAGTGGCAATATCTGAATGGTGCCTTCAGCTACAGGCACCATTCAGATACCGTGTTTTAGAGTCGGCAATTCTCTGCAAGATAAAAGTGGTCTTAGCGCCGAATGCGCTGCAAGATCACTTTTATCGGTGGTGGGAGAGATGCCCCCCTTCTCCCACTTTCCCATCATCTCTGCCACTTACCGGACCGCCGGCAGTGGCGGAGATGATCGGGTACATTCCCCCCTGCACAGGAAGCCGAGTGAGTATTTAACTGTAAATATGAGATTTGAGGTCTTTTTGACCCCTGATCTCATATTTAAGAGGTCCTGCCATGCTTTTTTTCTATTACTAGGAATGTTTACATACCTTGTAATAGGAATAAAAGTGATCGAAAAAAAGGACGGTGTAAAATTAAAAAATAAAAAGTAAAATAAATAAGAAAAAAATTAAAGCGCCCCGTCCCCGAAAGCTTGCGTGCAGAAGCGAACACATACGTAAGTCACGCCTGCATATGAAAACGGTGTTCAAACCACACATGTGAGGTATCGCCACAATCATTAGAGCAAGAGCAATAATTATAGCACTAGATCTCCTCTGTAACTCAAAACTGGTAATCTGTAGACATTTTTAAACGTCGCCAATGGAGATTTTTAGGCTGTAAAGTTTGTCGCTATTCCGTGAGCGGGCGCAATTTTAAAGCATGACATGTTGGACATCAATTTACTCAGCGTAACTTTATCTTTCATAATATGGAAAAATTGGGCTAACTTTACTGTTGTCTTATTTTTTCACTCAAAAAAGTGAATAAAAAAAAAAAAAATTGCGATTGTAAGTCCGCTGCACTAATGCGGTGTGACATAAAGTTTTGCAACGACCGCCATTTTATTCTCTAGGGTGATAGAAAAAATATATATAATGTTTGGGGGGTTTAAGTCATTTTATAGCAAAAAAAAACCTGGTTTTAACTTGTAAACACCAAGTCCAAAAAATAGGCCCGGTATTGTAGTGGTTAAAGCCCGGTAAATGCCTGTCAATGCTTTATACCAAGTACATCCATTGCAGCTGACAGTGTAATTCACATGGTCATATTTGTGATGCTTTGCATTGTGTTGTACCAAAATGTATCCAGCTTGGAGCATTTGACTTGACATGTCAATGTAAACATGCCACAAGCAAGCCACAAACAGGCTGCAAGCACCTACCATGCATCCCTATTCTGTTTACAGCACATATATTTAGAAAGTATACACAAATCCATACAATAGAAAACCAACACAAAGAAGATATCTGGCAAGCATTATTTAAAGCAATGCAAATGTGTCAAAAGCTCATGCAAAATGCATGAATAATGCATCTTAATGTGATAGGTATGTTAATGGGCATTCAAGGTATTTAACATATGAAAACACATCTAAATGATCCCTGATATGTGAGTGCTAGTTTTGGAAAATATCCCAAATTTTCATACAGTAGCAAAACAGGCTGTTTATGAAAAGGGAATATTTTTCAATAAAGTACTCAAGGTTTTTGATAGGGGAATTTTACCTTAACTGCCAGTTACGTGGCTTTATCTAGATCACATAGAACTCCCCTTTAGATAAAATGTTCATCACTTATTTTACATTTAGGACTAAATATATTCTCATATGTGACACCTTAATGCACTTAACCTGTACCTTTATTTTCTACCTTATGTCAGGATATGCATTCTTATGTGTCTGAAGTCTATTTAAGCTTTTGTGCATTGTATACATTTTTTTTGAAAATCTACTAAAGCAAAAAAGGACATTTTTTTCAGAAAAAATAAATATCAGCTCTAGTTAGAACAATAGTTTTTGTCTGTGATATGTAATTGTTACTTATTGATTTATTTGTTTATTTTTGATCCATGAATGATATCAGCAAGAAGTTTAGATTATAAAAAAACTGTTACATTCAACAGCAATCCTATTGCATTGATGTTTATAGCCAGCAGATGGTGCTAAAGAACCCCTTTAAAATATGCCAGAGCTCAGTCCTAGCTCTCCTGAGATGTGTTTTCACTGTTATCAATATCTTTCCTGCTAAGTACTAAAAGTGTTCCCCTAGCACTGTTTTACAGCAATAAAAATGAACAGTTTCTCTCAAGCTGATGTCTATCATATACCGCAAACTGTTTGGTTACCTAGCAGAGGTTTTTTTCTCGTTATGTGAGCTGTATATCCTTCTTATATTCCATAATTTACTAAATCAGATTATGGAGATAGATAGATAGATAGATAGATAGATAGATAGATAGATAGATAGATAGATAGATAGATAGATAGATAGATAGATAGATAGATAGATAGATAGATAGATAGATAGATAACACAAAATGCAGATTTTAGGTACTTTTCACATTGATGGCTACTAAATAATCCAAAGTACCTTAGATTAATAAATGTACAAGTATTTTTAAAAACAATCACCAAACATGGCCTACCATATAATAAAACATGCTTATAAAGCAAAAGAGGACCAATTAGGCAATATGTGTGCAGACCAAAAGTGGCCACACACCAGTAGGTTTTGCAAATGAACATTTGTACATTGTACATTTAAAGCGGAGGTCTGCCACCCGCCACCACCCCTTTAAAAATTAAAAGTCAGCAGCTACATATACAGTAGCTGCTGACTTTTAACGTTAGGACACTTACCTGTCCTGGGGTCCAGAGATGTCTGCACCGCCACCAATCTTGGGATTGAATGGTCGAGTGCTGCCGCCGCCATTGAGGATATGGGTACCCGACAGTGGAGCTGTTCGGCTTCACGCAGGGCCCCTACTGCACATGTGCGAGCCGCTGCTGCACTTTCTCACTGGCCAGAGGTGGCGGCAGAGGAGGAGGGAGGGGGAGGGAGCTGAGCTGCTGATATCAGTGGCCGCTACTGTGGCCCAGGCTCCCAGATGTGGGGAAAGGGTCACCTGTCAAAGACAGTTATCCTCTCCCCCCAAAAGGTGCCAAATGTGACACCTGAGGGGGAAAAGAATCCGACGAGCAGAAGTTCCACTTTTGGGTGGGACTCCACTTTAATAACTTGACAAGTGTCGTTCAAAAGTATCTCAACACTTTAGCAGTTGAAAACGAACATCGATTTGGAATTGCTAATGATTACAAAAAATGAAGAAATGTTCTTAAGACAACACATTTCAAACCAAATTCTAGCAGTGTATGGCCAGCTTTAATTCTCCTAATTGCTGATTGCAGGAAGTCACTTTTGTCATTTAATCTAAATAAATCCACGCTTGAGTAGTATTTCCTTTAGCGGTGAATGTTAAATGCTAGGCAGGTTCATACGCTATGATTGATGTCTTACTCTATAAAGGACATTATACATAATACATAAACATAAGATTCTCTTTTATTGCTTGACCTTCCCTGAGCCAACAAGCTTTGCATATCCATCTGAAGCATCCCTGTAAAACACGGAACAGAGCACCCCACAGTCACATCCATGTTGTGCAAATGTAAACACGATAGATATTAAATGAAATAATAATCCGTATCCATATGTATACTTTGTACTCTTATGAGTAGTATATGTCTGCATCAGACACAACAAATACATTCTGGCTTATTTTATAAGGCAGTAAAAAGATACGGTTATGTGAAAGGTGCAGAAATCAATGGCAACCAATGAGATTGTGCCACTTATCTGTTTAGTGCAGGCACATCAGTGATTGCTTATTGGTTGATATAGACTGTTTAACTTTGCACAGTGCTCTGCTCCTTAACCACTTCAGCTCCAGAAGGTTTACCCCCCTTCATGACCAGGCCATTTTTTGCGATACGGCACCTTAACTGACAATTGCGCAATTGTGCGACACTGTAGCCAAATAAAATGTTTGTTCTTTTTTCCCCACAAATAGAGATTTTTTTGGTGGTATTTGATCACTGCAGTTTTTATTTTTTTGCACTATAAACAAAAAATGACAGACAATTTTGAAAAAAAAAATATATTTTTTACTTTCTGCTATAAAACATATTCAATAAAAAAATGTAAAAATCTAATTGATTCATCAATTTAGGCCAATAAGTATTCTGCTACAAATTTTTGGTAAAAAAATCCCAATAAGTGTATATTGATTGGTTTGCGCAAAACTTATAGTGTCTACAAACTATGGGATATTTTTGTTTCTTTTTTTTTACTAGTAATGGTGGAAATCAGCGACTTATAGTGGGACTATGATATTCCGGGGGACAAATCGGACACCTAGCTGACACTTTTGACACTTTTTGGAGACTAGTGACACTAAATCAGTGATCAGTGCTAGAACAATATACACTGTCACTGTACTAATGACACTGGCAGAGAAGGGGTTAACATCAGGGGCGATCAAAGGGTTACATTTATTCCTTACTAACTGTGGGGGAGGTGCTTTGACTGGGGGAAGGTAAAAATATGTGTTCCTGCTTAGAAACACAGGATCAGTACATTCCACTCTCACAGAATGGTGGTCTGCCTTGTTTACATAGCGGGCCCTCTGCTGGACCCCCTGACCCGCGGTGTCCAATCACAGTGGGAGCAGATTGCTGGTGGCATGCATGCACCCCAGACCTGGATGTATCAGGTCATGTACTAAGTACAGAGTGGCCGTCCTGCCGCAATATATGTGCGTGGGGTGGTCCACAAGAAGTAAAAGTGTTAAGAGGGTTATAAGCCCTGTTTTTTTTTGTTCTATCTGTGCCCCTTTGCAGAGATTTTCTTTAACTTTCTCTTCCATAACTAAAACAGGAAGTGACAGCAAATCCCTACAAAGTGAGGAAATCCCTGGTTGTCATCAGGCTTACCAGAAATAGTGACCGCACTGGATGATTTCCCCTCTATTCCTGTTCTGGGGACAACCCAAAATGTTGAGATGACTGGTGACCACCAGTCATCTCCCTGACAAACATCCAGGGTGACAGATTCATTCTTGGGGCCACCAATGGCACGGGCGGCCCAGGAGAAGCACCAAATGGTGGCGGAAAGGGGGATGTCCCATTCAGCTGCCTATAAGAACGATCAATTGGCTGAACTTCCACTATGATCATTCTTAAGGTGCACAGAATCGCTGGCTCTAAAAAAAAATGTCTGAATGGTGCCTGTAGCTGAAGGCATCATTCAGATATCACCACTCAAAGTCCAGGATGTCATATGACGGCCTTGACATTGAAGTGGCTAGGGACTGCAAGAGGCTGATATCAAGTGAAATGTATGTACTTACACTGCTTGCATTTATAAAATACTTTAAAATATGTATTCATGAATACAGAGCTGCATTCATTTTTGCTTTTTTTTGTACTTGAAATCTAACCACTTGCCAAACCACCTAACTGGGAAAATACGTCATTACTTTATGGCAGCTAGATGCCATAACTCCAGTATCATTTTTTCCCCCAGGTGCTGGTCTTTCACATAAAAGTGGCCCAAGTGGTGGATTTGCCGCTGGGTCATTTTTAGAAGTGGTCGGATACATAATCAGATACATTTTTTAAAAATGTTTTAAAGTGCCCCCTTGTCCCTGCGTGGTGAACGCATAACTAGGTCACGCTTACATATGTAAACAGTGTTTGCACCACACATGTGAGGTATTGCCGTGAGCATCAGAGCGAGAGCAATAATTCTAGCATTAGACCTCCTCTATAATTCTAAACCCATAACCTGTAGAAATGTTTAAAGCGTTGCCTATGGAGATTTTTTTATGTTTAAACATTTTATTGAAGTTTTGTACATACATATAGAGAAGTACACGTTAGTTTTACATCTATTATGTATATATTACATTCGGTAGTTATGGCAAATATCATTAACATACTAACATTGGTCAGTCACATAGTTATAGTTGAGATTTGCCATAGTCGTTGCATATTGTCACCCCTCTTCTCTAGGTACCCCATCAAGGAACACACTGTACCCCAGAGAAGGGGGGTATCGACGTCAGCTTTAAATGAAGCAGTATATGATAGAACATTAAACGTAGTAATATAATAAAAAAAACAGAAAGGGTTTAATGAACAGTCTATTACAGTTTATAGCATTGAGACTATGCTTAGGAATAGAGCAAACCATATCAATTAATAGTGCTGGTGTAGTACCTGAATAGAAGATGGCAGGTGCTCTTTTTTTTTTATTCGTAACCAGGGTTTCCAAGCATTTGTATATTTTTGACAGTGTTGTTTTTAATAGCAGAGCTAAATTCATATTCCTTAAACAAGGTAAGTTGGTGCTTAATGTCAGATAGGTTAGGGGATAGGGAATTCCTCCATTATGCATAATGAGCAGTCTACCTGCAAACAGGATGTGCATCACCACCATCCTGAATTCTTTTGGGAATGATTTGATGCCTATGCTGAGAAAGGCTAAGGGAGATGAGGGTGCAGTTATGATTCAGTGACATCTGAGATGAAGGAGAAAACTTTTTTCCAGAAAGGAAGTATGTGTGCGCAGTCCCATCAAATGGGTATTAGTGAGCCTCTACGAGAGCATCCCCTCCAATAGTTATCATTGTCTAAATTTGCGAATTTATACATCTGAACCGGGGTGAGATACCACCTGTGATGAAGTTTTTGTGAGACTTCCCAGTATGAGATGCAGCTAGAGGAAATTTGATTGTAGTGAATGGCTTTGCACCATTGATAGTCTGTGAATGCAGTCTGTAGGTCTTTTTCCCATCTTTTGTGTGTTGACAGTTTAGTGAATATGTTTTTGGTTATGGAGGGGGCTGTAAAAGAGAGTAAAACCTTTTGCTTTTGGAGAGTCAGACACCCAAAAGGACCAAAGTTTACTTTGATGTATGGAATACCTTTTTTGTTCACGTTTGAGCAGATTTGATTGTATGGGTATTGTCCTTGGGGAGGGATTTTGTAATTGCATTGTAGGGTTGTAAAAGGGAGGAGTTGATTGTTGTGTGTTATAGATCATATAGGGAGGTGTCTTACATGTGTCTAGTGGGTCAGTGATAAATTAGGAACGAGAAAATTGCAGGTTTCTAGTGGAATGGGTATCAATTGAGTGTCTTCTGTTGGAATCAGGGTGAGATGGAAGAGTTTCCATGCTGTTGCAGCTGCAGATATTGTGGGATGTGTAGACTCTATGGGCCTATCCATAAATGTTTGTACTAATAAAAAGGAGCTAAGCTTTCTTTCTGAGATGAATGACTGTTCCATGTGATGCCATTGTTTGCTGGGTGTTGGGGCGAACAAGTGTCTAATTTGGTCAAGAATAACTGCGGTGTGGTAATCATGAATGTCAAGAAGACCCATTCCGCCTGCTTTTTTATGTATGATAGTAGAGTTATAAGAGCATCTGGGTTTCTTCCCTTGCCAGACATATGTACTTAGAGACTTTTTAAGGGTGCTTAAAAAGGATTCGGGGACCTTTATGGGTAGGGCCCTGTATAGGTAGAGGAGTTTTGGTAAGCATTTTAAGGGCTGTTACTCTAGCCGCCCAGGAGAGGTATTGTTTGCTATATAGTTGAATGTTGTTCTTCCATGTCTGTTGAAACGGTTTATAATTGGCCATAAATAGATTAGATGTTGGGGTAGTAAGAGAAATTCCTAGGTATGGCATAGTAGAGGTCACCCAGTGAAAAGGAGCTATAGCTTTAAGTTGGAGTTTGTTAGATACGGGTATCATTACACTTAGGATATTTGATTTAGATTCATTCATTTTGTAGAATGAGCAAGCGTTAAAGGTCTGTAGTATATGACATGTTTTACCCGGGGAGGGAGCCGGGTCTGTCAGCATGAGGATGAGGTCATCTGCAAAGAGACTGATTTTACATTCATGCTCTTTGACTTTTAGGCCTGATATATGATCTGATGAACATATCTTTTGGGCTAATGGTTCCATCAGGAGCGGGAAGATTATGGGGGAGAGGGGGCACCCTTGTCTTGTGCCATTTGTTATGTTAAATGGTTTAGAGAACATCCCCTCTGAGAAGACACGGGCAGTAGGCTTTGTGTAAAGGGCCAAAATAGCAGATGTAATTGCACCTTGGAAGCCAAATTTCTCTAAAGTATCTCTTAAGTAGCCCCAATGGATCCTATCGAGGGCTTTCTCCCCGTCTAATGCTAGAAATAGGGTCGGGATGCGTTTGGTTTCAGCATAATGTAATAGATTGATTATTTTTCGTGTGGCATCAGGTGCTTGTCTACCTAGTGTAAAGCCTACTTGGTCTGGGTGAATGAGATATGGCATTATAGGGCCTAGTCTATGGGCTATGAGTCTTGCATATCATTTAATGTCAGTGTTTAGCAGTAGAGTTGAGCGGACACCTGGATGTTCGGGTTCGGCGGGTTC
>BLSH010438267.1:1298025-1317435 GCA_018402905.1 Glandirana rugosa
TGAACTGGGCTTGAACTGGGGCCTGGGGTAACTTCAGTTACCACTCGGTTTGAAAAACCGTGTTTTTACCGTGATTTTTTCAGGACCTTTTCCGATCTCCCGACGTTTTCCTTCGTTTTACCCCCATTCTCATCCTGTTCACGGGACTTTTGTTTACACCTATCCCTTTATTGAATTTTAACGTATTGTTTTATTTTTACCCTCCTCCTCCACCTACACTTCATCCTCGGATCTCCAACTGATCCGGCACTGGCACCGTCACATCCACCTTCACGGCCACCTCCTCCTCTGCATGACTGAGTAATTGTCATTCAAAGTGTGATAGCGCTGAAAGCTGAAAAATGGCCTGGACAGGAAGGGGGTTTTCGTGCCAGGTACTGTTGTGGTTAATATGTCTCAACATTTTGGGGGCTACCCCAAAAAACCCAAACAAACAAAAAACAGTGTTGGCTATCTCCTCCTCCTCCACCGGCACTTCCACCTACACTGCCACGGTCACGGCCTAGTCAACCTCTAGGCTCCTACTTCACATCCACCTCCTCCTCCCATTTTTATTTTGTTATGCAATTTTAAGTTATTTCCCTATCCACATTTGTTTTCAGGGCACTTGTCCTACTCTTACCCCCATTTTGCTTCCTTTTGCAGCCCTCTAGCCTTTTCCAGGACTTTTTTAGTGCCATTTTTGTGCCAAAAAGTTTGGCTCACCATTGACTTCAATGGGGTCCGGGGTCAAGTTCGGGTCAAGTTCGGCACTGAACCCGAACTTTTCCACGAAGTTCGGCAGAACCAGACAAACCCGAACATCCAGGTGTCCGTTCAACTCTACTCTGGTACTTAAAAATATTGGTGGCTGTTGTCTCTTACACAAAATCACCCCAATGTTTATTTTAGGATAAAACCTTCCTTCTCTCTCTCTCTCTCTCTCTCTCTCTTATATTGTGGCCTAACCTAACAAACCTGCTTACACACAGCCCAGCCACTGTACAATATTTGTGGCTATTGTGTCTCTAATAACACACTGTAACATTTATTGTCTTCGGTCTTTATGCTTACTGTCTATTCAAGTGTTTCTCTCCCTATACTAGCCAATTTCCACCAAACATATATCTAAGTCTATATTTTTAACCACTTCCGGACCGCCGTACGTCGTTTGACGGCGGTACTTTGAAGTGGAATACCGTTGTTATGGTAGCAGATAGCTACCATAACCCCGTATCTTTTTTTTCTGCAGGAGATTCCCTGCAAGATAAAAGTGGTCTTAGCGGCGGATTCGCCGCAAGATCACTTTTATCAGCGGCGGGAGAGGTGCCCCCCCCTCTTGCCGCTTTCCGGTCATCTCCGCCGCTTACCGGACCCGCCGGCAGCAGCGGAGATGATCGGGTCCTTCCCCTCCAGTGTCCGGGATCCGACTGAGCGGCTGAAGCCGCTCACCCGGCTCCATAACAAGGCTGGGCGGAAGCTACGTCACAAGTCACTTCCGCCCAATGCTCTTAAAGGGGACATTTTTTTTTTCCCCTGCCATTTTTTTCAAAAATTTTTTTTTTCTTTTTTTATGCATTTAAGTCTAAAAATGAGATCTGAGGTCTTTTTGACCCCGGATCTCATATTTTGGAGGTCCTGGCATGCTTTTTTCTATTACAAGGAATGTTTACATTTCTTGTAATAGGAAAAAAAGTGATCAAAATTTTTTTTTTAAAAAAGAAAGTTGTAAAAATAAAAATGAAAAAGTAAAATAAATAATTAAAAAAAAAAAAAATTAAAGCGCACCGTCCTTGCGAGCTCGCGCGCAGAAGCGAACGCATACGTAAGTCCCGCCCACATATGAAAACGGTGTGCAAACCACACATGTGAGGTATCGCCGCGATCGTTAGAGCGAGAGCAATAATTCTAGCCCTAGACTTCCTCTGTAACGCAAAAATTCTAACCTGTAGAATTTTTTAAACGTCGCCAATGGAGATTTTTATGGTGCATAGTTTGTCGCCATTCCGCGAGCGGACGCAATTTTGAAGCATAACATGTTGGGTATCATTTTACTCGGCGTAACATTATCTTTCACAATGTGGAAAAAAATTGACCTAACTTTGCTGTTGTCTTATTTTTTAACTAAAAAAACTGAATTCTTTCAAAAAAAATCGCGCTTGTAAGACCGCTGCGCAAATACGGTGTGACATAAAGTTTTGCAATGGCCACCATTTTATTCTCTAGGGTCTTAGAAAAAAAAATATATAATGTTTGGGGGTTCTAAGTAATTTTATAGCAAAAAAAACTGTTTTTAACTGAAAACCACCGAACTCCAAAAAGAGGCTCGGTCTTAAAGTGGTTAATATTTTGTGAATAATTGGACACATAACAGCAATTCAAGTATGCAAAAAATAACAAAAAAAATCATATAGAATAACTAAAGACATATTGCAGCTGGATGGATCAAGACCTACAGTATCTTACAAAGTGAGTACACCCCTCACATTTTTGTAAATATTTTATTATACTGTATCTTTTCATGTGATAACCCTGAAGAAATTACACTTTGCTACAATGTAAAGAAGTGAGTGTACAGCTTGTATAACAGTATAAATTTGCTGTTCCCTCAAAATAACTCATCACATAGCCATAAATGTCTAAACCACTGGCAACAAAAGTGAGTACACCCCTAAGTGAAACTGTCCAAATTGGGCCCAGTTAGCCATTTTTCCTCCCTGGTGTCATGTGATTTGTTAGTGTTACAAGGTCTCAGGTATGAATGGGGAGCATGTGTGCTAAATATGGTGTTCTTGCTCTCACTCTCTCATACTGGTCACTGGAAGTACAACAAGGCACATCATGGCAAAGAACTCTCTGAGGATCTGAAAAAAAAAAGATTTGTTGCTCTACATAAAGATGGTCTAAGCTATAAGAATATTGCCAAGACCCTGTAACTGAGCTGCAGCACGGTGGCTAAGACCATACAGTGGTTTAGCAGGACAGGTTTCACTCAGAACAGTCCTCGTCATGGTCGACTAAAGAAGTTGGGAGTACATGCTCAGCGTCATGTCCAGAGGTTGTCTTTGGGAAATAGACGTATGAGATGTATTAGTGCTGGCAGCATTGCTGCAGAGGTTGAAGGGGTGGTGGGGTCAGCCTGTCAGTGCTCAGACCATACGCCGCACACTGCATCGTATTGGTCTGCATGGCTGTTGTCCCAGAAGGAAACCTCTTCTAAAGATGATGCACAAGAAAGCCCGCAAACAGTGTGGTGGCAACCAGGTGGGGAGTACAAAGACAAGTGTGTCTTGCATACAGTCAAGCATGGTGGTGGGAGTACCATGGTCTGGGGCTGCATGAGTGCTGCCGGCACTGGAGAGCTACAGTTCATTGAGGGAATTATGAATGCCAACATATACTATGACATACTGAAGCAGAGCATGATCCCCTCCCTTTGGAGACTGGGCCGCAGGGCAGTATTCCAACATGATAATGACTACAAACGCACCTCCAAGACGACCACTGCCTTGCTAAAGAAGCTGAGGGTAAAAGTGATGGACTAGCCAAGAATGTCTCCACACCTAAACCCTATTGAGCATCTGTGGAGGAGCGCAAGGTCTCTAACATCCACCAGCTCTGTGATGTCATCATGGAGGATTCCAGTGGCAACCTGTGAAGCTCTGGTGAACTCCATGCCCAAGAGGGTTAAGGCAGTGCTGGAAAATAATGGTGGCCACACAAAATATTGACACTTTGGGCCCAGATTGGACATTTTGACTTAGTGGTGTACTCACTTTTGTTGCCAGCAGTTTAGACATTAACCTCCCTCACGGTAATCCTGAGTGTAGCTGGGGGTGGAATTTCAGTTCCATTAGCGGTAACCCCGAGCCACACTTGGGATTACTCACCTTGTCCCCTGGATCCAGCGATGTGCCCCGCTGTGTCTGCGGGCTCTGTCCTCCGCCCGATGCTTCTGTGTGCCGGGCTTCGTTCCCTGCGAGCGCTGTGTCGCACGGGGACGGAGACCGGCGGCCAATTCAAAAAGTGAAACACACAGCATACATACAGTACACTGTAATCTGTAAGATTATATTACTGTATCAAATCATTTCACATCCCCTTTGTCCCTAGTGGTTTGTCCAGTGCTCTGCATGTATATTATATATGTCATTCTTTCTGCCTGGAAACTTGAGAATGTCCATGGCAACCAAAAAGTGTCCCTTTACGTCAAAAGCGGTTTTTGATCAGCTAGAAAACACCGATAGTAAATAAGAATCATTTGCAGAATTGAGTGATACTGATTTTTGGGGAAATTTATCATCAGACACTGAAAGTGACGACAGCGACAATTCTGCAACTGAGCAAATTTCAGTGTTTTTGGTTTGATTACATTATTGAATACATTTTATTACTATTACGTTATTATTTTTGATAATTATTTTTAGTTATTTATTATATTATAATTTATGATTTCATGTTTCAAACTTTATCATACCCGGGATGTCTACTAGACTCTTGTTTCGACAGATTTAAGTGAGTTATTCCTTAGAATTACAGGCCTACAATATAAAACGCCACATTTCCATACAAAATAATGTACCTCTTTCAGCACCAAAAATCTGAAATAATCATACCGCCAGGGAGGTTAATGGCTGTGTGTTGAGTTATTTTCAGGGGACAGCAAATATACACTGTTATACAAGCAGTACACTCACTACTTTACATTGTAGCAAAATTTTGTTTCTTCAGTGTTGTCACATGAAAAGATACAATAAAATATTTACAAAAATGTGAGGGATGTACTCATTTTTGTGAGATACTGTATATCACATGCCTTTAATACAGGCTTCTAATATTATAATTGCTCCTTTCAACACTTTATTATGCATTCCTCTTTATGTAGTAACTAGAGTTGAGGGAACACCTGAATGTTCGGGTTCGGCCGAACTTAGCGGAAACGTTCGCTTTCGGTACCGAACATTATCCGAACTTTACCCCAGACCCCGAACCCCATTGAAGTCAATGGGGACCTAAACTTTTCAGCACAAAAATGACTGTAAAAAAGTCCTGGAAAGTGCTAGAGGGCTGCAAATGGAAGAAAAATGGGAGATGTTATTAGATCTGCAATCTGTCCCTCAAAGCAGTAGTAATCTCTAGCTAGTTCAGTATCAGATCGTTCTGTAATCAGATCGTTCTGTAATGCAGGATGAGAGATCGTTCTGTCATCAGATCATTCTGTAATGCAGCATGAGATGTTATAGATCTACAATCTGTCCCTCAAAGCAGTAGTAGTAATCTCTACTTAGTTATTATCACTGCAATCTGTCCCTCACAGCAGTAGTAGTTATCTCTACCTAGTTATTAGATCTGCAATCTGTCCCTCACAATCTGTCCCTCACAGCGCTGGAAGCATCCTCTCCCTACACTAACCTGAGAGCATGTGACATGCAGCACTGTGACTCCAGCCTCATATAGAGGCTGGGTCACATGATGCACTGGCCAATCACAGCCATTCCATTAGTAGGCATGGCTGTGATGGCTTCTAGGGAAAACCAGTGAAACGCTTGTTGATTGGCTGCCCTGCAGCTATTCAAAATGCGTGATAAAATACCAGAACCCAGAAGGTTCAGTACACAGACACCCGAAAGTTCGGTATGGACCCGAACTTTACAGTTCGGATTCGCTCAACTCTAGTAGTAACCCCTATACTAAACTGTTTGAAATATTCTATGAAAATGGGACTTGCTTGTTTTTACAGCTGTTTTACTATGAAATCCATTTTTTCTCCCAGGGTGGCTCCTAGATAGAATAAAATGATAGATTTATCTTTTTTTAATGACTTGCTTACCAGGTGAACCAATGTCTACAGAGCACATTGGTTAATATCTTTGCTGAAGATAGATATGTCCCACAATGCTCCAGTGGCTAAGCTGTTCCTGATTTTAATACATTTTTGCTGCTGATATAGTGCATGCTAAAGTACCACCAATTAAATATGGCCACCCAACATAGCCAGATATTAAGTAGATCTTTTCGGTTCCATATGTGTTATATCACTGGACACTTCCTTACAAGTGTAAAGATCATTAGAATGGTGCTGCAATGATCACAACTGCTACTTGTGAGAAGAAAACGGAAAATTGTATCAAATACTTACCGTAATTTTCCTTTCCTGACGCCAAACTATGGCAGCATACTAGTGATTGAGCTCCGCCTCTTGACCACTCCCTCAGGACTAGTGAATAGCATAAAAAAAGGCATAGTTCCCCCCCATTCTTTGTAACAAGCTACATACTGAAACGCACAGGGTGGGCCCATATGCTGCCATGGTTTGGCGTCAGGAAAGGAAAATTACTGTATTTGATACAATTTTCCGTTTTCCTGATGCCAACATGGCAGCATATTAGTGATAAATAACTAGCTGACAGGGTGGGTTCTACTTGCCAAACCAATATTCTAGTTAGGATGGGACAGAGGACTGAATAGTCCTTCCTACAAAGTCCACTGATGGCACCTGGGTCTACTACATAAAGTTTGAGTAGGTCTGCTGGGATGACCATGATACTTCTACAGATGGATACTATAGATGCTCCCAAATGAGCTGCCTATGAGACTGCAACCAGTCTGGTAGGCACCTGGGTTTACTCCGTAAGGACTGAGTAGGTGTGCTTTGGTGACCATGATACTTCTACAGATGGATACTATAGATGCTCCCAAATGGGCTGCCTATGAGACTGCAACCACTCTGGTAGAGTGCACCGCCGCTGACACTTACACCCCCTTGCCCTATATGCATCAAGTCTGCTAGAGTCCAGGCAGTAACCTCTTTCCTTGATGATTTCCAGCTGGAATGACAAAAGGCTTATTAGATGATCTAAAAGGATTGATTGTGGACAGGGGCTTCTTTCTGAAAATGTCCAGTTCATGTGACATTCCTGTGTGATGTTCTGGAAATTTAGGCAATTCCCAGATGTCTGTTAAATAGAGGGCTATTGTTACCTTTGATACAAGATGACATACAAGACAGAATTCTACTCTTTTTGGAAAGAAAACAATATATATTTTTATTTTGAAGCTCCAAGAGCTTGAATCTCAGACAAACTTCTGCTTAAAGTTCTTGCAATAGATACTGTCTTGTAGGTTATGGTGTGAACAAAACACTGCTCTGTTGGAGGAAACATTTGAACTTACAGGAGGTCCAGCAACACCAATTGATCCCACTGGGAAAGAATCCTTTCCATTTGTGACTGAATCCGTACAACTGCCTTCAAAAGTCATGCAGACTGAAGGATTCTTGGGCCATTTAAATTTGTTATTGTTGATATAGCTGACACTTTCAAGTTCAGTAAGGATAGGCTAAGGCTCATGTCCAATCCGGCTTAGAGGAAGTATAGAATAGCTAGGGGCAGTAGGATCAATGTTTTGCCCTACCGAGAAAACGCAAACTTGTTCCAGATTTAGGCATAGATGTTGTAAGTAGAGTGCCTTCTAGCACTCAACAAAGTAGAGATTGCTCTGGAGCAACTGGAGTTCCCCTGCCTCCCTTATTATCTTCTGTATCCTGAAGTGAATGGCCAAGGAAAACCGAGGACTTCATGGCCAATATGGAGGATTGGCCATGGCAACCATGGTATCCCTTGACAGCCTCAAGAGAAATCTCATTATAAGAGATGTTGGGGGGAAAATACATAGGCTAGATTGCAGCCCCAAGGAGAGACCAGAGCATCTGCCCCTACGTCTTGGGGTGCGCAAACAAGGGCAGAAATAACCAACATTTGTGATTACTGGGGGAGGCCCCACCTATGGACCAGCTCAGAGAAGACCTGGGACCTAATCCCACTTGTTGTGCTCTGGGAAACTTGCATGATAGTCAGTCTGCCTATGTGTTCAAAAATCTGCTGGGAGTTAAACTGCTTCCTGAATTTGCTGGTGATCTTCCATCCCAGACGTTATGGGTTTCACCTCTCTCAATAGCATACTGCTGATAGGGAGAGTTCCTCCCTGGAGCTGAATATAGGCAACTGCTGCCCTGTTGCTCAACTGCAAGGAGACTGGTCTTCTCTTGATTCTGTGTAGCAAGGCCAAAGTGCTAAAAAGGCTGTTTGAACCAGCACATTCGAGACTACTCTTGCCTTGACTGACAGTCACTCACAGTGTGCCTCCCAGGCTGTCTTGCCAACATGATTCGTAACAATGATCCAGTGTAATGATTCAAAAGGGCCGCAACTTCATCAAGGTCTTTCCATTGCCGTGAACAGCTACCTATATTGAGTGACACTGTTCTCAACTGTGCTCGATCCTGTTTCCTCCTGTTGTGCTAAGAATACTAGTTGAAACTTGGGAGGCACCCATGCGCCCAAGGAATCATCGGTATGCATGAAGACATTGAGCCCAGAAGACCGAGGCACTGAGAGGCCATCAAACAAGTGAAGGTAGCTGTCCTCAGAATTCTCTTCCTGTCACCGCTTTCTCTGATGGAAGCAAAACAGAGGAACTAGCAGAGCACCCTCAGGTACATTAACTGTTGGGTTGGAGAAAGTCGGCTTCTCTTCCCCCTAATTATTTATTTTTTATTGAAGCTGATAACCCAGCCAGATCTCTGCAGGGTATATATAAGGGCCTCTTGGAGCGACAGCAATTGTTCCAATCCCCTGTATAGAAGAAGAATGACGTCCAGGTAGTGACGAACCTGAAGACCCTGCTCTGAGTGGAGCTGACATGGCACTGAGACCTTTGCCAACATTATCAGAGATATTTATAGGCCACAAGGTAGACTGTTAAAGTGGAGATGTGTCTAATCGATCACCAAACTTACTTATTTTGGAAAGAAAAGGAAATAAAAAATTGGGATGTAAGGATAGGCATCCTGTTTTAATGGACTCCATCTTAAAGATCTCTAAGAGGGCCATAAAAGTTCAACCACTTTCGATCTGCAACTGGACGCTAGCCTCTGTCCCCTGTGAACTACAAATAGGGTTGGGTAGAAAACCTGCAATCTTTCCTGTGAATAGAACCGGGGCGATGACTCCCTGAGTCTGAAGTGTATGTAAGCATTGTAGCAGCCCATCCGCTTTGCGGTGGATATGGCAGAGAAATGGTCTGGAGGAGGAGCAGTGAGGATCCCCCGAAGTGACCATGAGTGCCTTCCTCCAAGGATCTATACAACATGCTGTCTAGCAACCCATAAAGCCTGCCCTCTGGCTCCTACCTCAACAGTCTGGTCATGCGCTCATCAAAAGGGCTTAGTGGGTACCTGCGGTATACCAAAGAATTTTCACTTATGGGCTTTGTGAAAGGTTGCCTGAGTTCCCTTCCACCCTCTACCTGGGACCCTGACCTGATAGCTGGCCCTAGGCTCCCTGGACCTAGAGGAGTGGAGCTTGCCAGGAGAAACATTTTCTTTTCCTTTTGCTTCCAGTCTTATGGGAGCAGATCGGACTTACCTCCTGTCACTTATGATATGCCTGTCTCCAGTTTCCTACCAAACAGAGATTTTCTGCCATAAAGTGACTCACACCAATCTTGTTTTTAGGAAGCAAGACAACGCCCAGGGTCTCGACCATAGAGCCCCCTTAGCCGTGACCGAGTATAGCATCGCTATGGCCAGGCTCCTGGTTGAGATTATTGCTGCTTCTGCAATAAAGTTCACAGACACATTCATCTTGGCTAGGGTTTGAATGATATCAGCTTTATGGATTTCCTCTCCAACGGCTGTCTTTATCTCCTGGAACCAAAAACCTAAAGCACTAGTCACCAAGGTAAGGGCAACTGCCGGATGGCAGACCCCTGTTGGTCGCCTCATTATTAGGCTATAGTCACATTTACTGTGGGCATGGATTTCAGTGATGCTATATCTGGTCTTTGACAAGGATAAAACTTGTATAGACAATCAAAGGAGAAACTTTCTCCGGACTTTCCAATGCCTCTGATTAAATTTCTTCCATAAATGGAGAAGGAATTGCTATTTTGAAGAAAGGGTAAATATGACTTTGTCTTTTTACCCATGTAATTGCCTGCATGGCCGCCTGGATACACTGTCCCACAAAGGGAAAAAAATGAAATCAAGCAGCTCCGGGTCTTCCTCTTATGGAGGAGCTACTATTATCTGCAGGCTGCCCACTCACCAGGGTAGCAGAACTGAGTGGTTGAGCGCCACATGCCAGGGTGCCAGGTTGCTTTTCTAGTGGCTAGAGTAGCAACTAGGAAGGGGCTACCTGACTGGGATAACTGAAGTGAGTCCAAAATAGAATCTCGCGCCATAAATAATAAAGACATTTGGTGTTACCTTTTAACTGCGAACTCCTCCGGGCAGTCTTTACTCACCAGCCTATTGGTTACAGGCTCTGGGGAAGAGACGATAAGATGTCTTCTTTGGAACCTTTTCCCTTGAGTGTATACAGCATCTACATTTGCCTTTCCCTGGTTCTTGATTTTTGAGAGTATGAGCATGCGGGGCTGAAAACACTCAATGCAATCCGCATAAGGAGGCACTCTTTTCCTGCAAACCTACCAACACGGTGGTCCCATACCTTTGAATTTGAGGGTCTTTTTGCATAAGCGGTGACTTACTCATGGCTTGAGGACAAATAGGATGGCCAGCTGAAAGGAGGATAGCCAGAAATGAAAATAGCACTAGAGAGAGAATGTCTTTTGACATGAAAGAGAGAGGAAGAAAAAAATATATGCCTTCATAACAAACAATAACCAAAATAAATAAATCAAGTAATATATATATATATATATATATATATATACATACATTTCTCTCCTTTTTTTTTTGGCTAAAAGAAATAAATGAATGCAGTATACATCCCCCAGGACTGCATCCCTCATTGCTGGCAAAAGTGAGCTTTTGCCCATAAGCAAGAGGGTGGTTGAAACTCCTGATAGCCAGCACAGCCCGATGATGTCATCAAGGGCGTCTTGGAAAAAGAAAAAGAGCACTGGGTGGCCGTTTCTTCCCTATAGGGAGGCCTGGGATGCCATGGTCTAGATCCCCACATGGGCAAATAAGAGGGGAGCAGAAAACTAACAAACATGGAGACATGGGAGGCACAGACCAAGGTAAGGGAGAACACATATGAGACAGAACAGAATAAAAGGGATAGGCAGCCTTGTATGGTGCAAGGAACCAAAAAAGAAAAGAAATGAACTAGCTGTCCCACCCAAGCCTCAGCCCACAAACACTTACATAATGGCAAATTTTGTTCCTAAAGAGGAAACACTGCAGGGCCCCATTAAAACCCACAGAAGGTGCACCCAGGATTTTTAGGACATTTTAGCATTCCGAGCACTGGGACTTCACACTGGGAGAGGCTTGAACCCAGATGGCTACTGCACTGAGGCAGAGGTGGGGACATAGAACTGCTTACTCTTCACTGGTGCGTGGAGGTATGAGGAAATAAAGAAGAATGGGGGGCGGCTAACTATGGCTTTTTTATGCTATTCACTGGTCCTGAGGGAGTGGTCAAGAGGCAGAGCTCTATCACTAGTATGCCATCATGTTGGCGTCAGGAAAAGAAAATTCTACATATATGAATGCTTATCCCATACATAGGTTGCATGACAATTTAAAATGGCCATGGCAGAGTTTCAAAGAATGCAAACAACAATACTGTGGTAAAGAAGCAGGTTCTTGTTTACCATTATAGAGGACAGCATGGTGAAACTTTTTGCAGAGCTTTATGCATCAATACTATTCCGCGCTTCTGAGTACATGTAATTGCGCATACATGTAATTGCACTCTGGGTACTGGTTCTCCCACTGACCTCTAAGTCACTATTGTATCCTGCAGTGATTATGGGTCAGAAAGAGGAACCACAGCAGCCGACAGTGAAGCATACTATTAAATACTCCAGAGATGTCAGATAGAATTGCACATATCGCTTTGAAAGAGAGTACGATATGGGGAAACTGGACACTACAGGAAATATAAACCTGCTTCTTTCCCGTAGTATTGCTGTTTGGATATGCTTAACCCCTGACAGGGTTGCTTTATGTATTCTCTAAAGAAAAATAAAAATGATATCCTGATTATTTGAAAAGAAAGCCATGCAGATCCTTTATTTCAAAACCAACCTGTAAAGCTCCAACTTTTCCATCAGGTGGCAGTGTTTAGCAAATAATACTGCAAAATGCACTCTATTTGTATGAAGGACATACGGATGCTTGATTAAATACATTTTTTTTTTACCAAAGAGAAAAACAGAATAGTAAAATAAATAATGTGCTGATTAATTTTAAAATGTTAATATGAAAAATGAGTAGTGTTAATTGCACAAAGGTTTAGGGAGAAAATGTTTCAGGGATCAATACACACCTGACCTGATGGACTTTCTAGCACTGTCATTTTTCTCAGTGTCAGTATTTACTTGAAGACTATTTATACACATACACTATAGGAAAGCTTCATGCAAAAAAAGAAATCTGAATTCAGGATCTGCAGCTTTGATGTGACTCTTATGTGAAGCTCTATGAAAAATATAAAATAACCAATGTTTGTTCTGTCACTCTGTGCACTGGATGTTTAACATAAAAATACTTATAGAGATGAGCAAATAATTCTGCAAACACGCTGATTCTTTTTTTGGCAGGCATTCTGCCTTAATACTAGCATGCAGGTTGACCAAGTTGTGAGGAATCAAACATTTTATGAATCCCCATTACCTAAATTCATGAATGAAGGATTCACTGCAGACTAGATGATTTTGCATACATGTAGCTAAACAATTTCTTCCTCCTTTCCCTGATGGCATCATATGTAGGCTGGGTTTATTGTGTCAAAATTTAAAATAAGTGTGTGGAATTCAGATTGTAGAGGCCTGCTCTGGCTACAGTTGGAAGTCCCACATCAACTACATAACCACCCAGCTATTGTGGTGATGCTGATAGTCACTAAAACTCTTAAACACTTGATTCTATCAGATCCAATCCCCGCCGGACTGACACATTCTAACTGTACACTGGGAATTCATAATGCAAACAAGTAAGAGGCGCAACACCCAGAATATACAATCCTAGAGGTGGTCTGATGAAGAGGATATGTGTAAGCCCATAAATATTAATGTAACATTTTAAAAGTCCATATGCAAAGTCCATAGGCAAAGCCCATAGGCAAAATCCATAAGCAGTAATCTTCATATATAATAGCCATATCAGACTGGTGAAAATAGGAAAAGGTCAGGAAAGGAGAATCAAACTGAAACGTAAGACACCAGAAGCTGCCATCCACGGTGAGCAAACCCCAACTCGCAGAACCTGGAAGAAACAGAAGAGAGGAGGAGCTTCTAAGTGCAATATGCCAGTACACTTTATTAGAAAAAAGGTTAAAAACACTCACAAGATAACTGTGTAAAGAACACATCCAGCATCCAATGCAAGGGGGAACCGAACGCTCCTCCCATCCAACCGGGTGGTCCTCCGGGAACAATGGTCATCCAAAACGATCATTCGTCCTGCATGCTGTATGATGGAAGAAGCCGGCTTGCAGGTCAGAAGGAGGCTGGGAGCGCAAACACTCAGCACAGGCGGGATGGCATCACAGTGGTGCAACACGGTTCCTTGGCTAGCAGGCTCCACTGACGTGGGTGGCTGCACCACTTCATCAGGCAGTCGGGGGGTAGATGTGGAGTAATGTGGAGCATGATACACATCATTCTTATCGTACTCATGGGGAGAACGAGGAGGCGGAAAAGTGGGAGGGAAAACAAAGGAATTAGATGGAACAACAAGATACACACACCAACTATCGATAATCATGGGAGTAAAAAGCCAAAAATATGGTAATAGGTTGACAAGGCTATTAGCATAATGTTAAAAACCATGGGTATGTAAATAGGTTGACAAGGCTATTAGCATAATGTTAAAAACCATGGATATGTAAATAGGTTGACAAGGCTAATAGCATAATGTTATGTAAATATGTGGATATGGAACAGGGGGATATATAAAAATGTATAAAAAAATATACATACATATATAAAATATATATATATATATATATATATATATATAAAAAATACATAAAAAATATATATATAAAATATGTATATATATATATATATATATATATATATATATATATGCACATGGAAACCATGAGGGAAAAAAATGAGCTGAAGTCTGTAGAACATGTACAAATGGAAAAATGCATTAAAAAATAAATAAATAAAAAACCTGAGAGGTGGAGTGAGAACTGGAGGTCCTCGCATATGTCTCTAGGATGGAATGGCACACAATCAAATTTTTACGTGCGCCCTAGAGCAACCACACACACAAAAGAATGGAAGCTGTATATGCCATATTGCTCAATTCGGGGGAAACCCAACAGTGTGTCCATGTGCGTACTTCATGTGTTATCATTTACGTGCATGTAGAAAATGTGCATGTGGGACTACTATGTAGAGGCATCCTTAGGTGATATAACCTATGGTCCTGGTGTTATGTATACATGTATTTGCATAAAGGACAAAAAAAAAAAAAAAACAGAAGTCAGCAGATTCATAATATAGTGGAAACCTCAATACATTAATTGAGGCCTCCTGGCAATAAAACATCCAAAGTATATATCCAAAAAAGTCTCCCTGGCGCACAGTTTCTTGAATCGCTCAGCTACAGGGAGAGTCCCGTGTATCTGTTCAATTACCCAAACAGTTAAACCAGCAGTGGATCTGTGATGGACCTCCAAAAAGTGCCTCGACACACTATGGTGGTCCTTGTCCCCTTCGATGGCCTTTCTATGTTGGCCAAAACGGCATCTCAGTGCACGTGTGGTATACGATAAAATCAGATGAACAGTTATAAAATTCAGAAAAAGGGTATGTTTTTCCTTTTTGTTTGTGCTGTACAAATGAACAGGCTTTGCACTGAGCGATTCAAGAAAATGTGCCCCAGGGAGACTTTTTGGATATATACTTTGGATGTTTTATCGCCAGGAGGCCTCAATGAATGTTTTGAGGTTTCCACTATATTATGAATCTGCTGACTTCCGCGTTTTTATTTATTTATTTATTTATTTTTAATGCATTTTTCCATTTGCACGTGTTCTACAGACTTCAGCTCGTTTTTTTTCCCTCATGGTTTCCATGTGCATATATATATATTCATATTTTATATATATATATTTATATATATATATTTTATATATGTATGTATATTTTTTATACATTTTTATATATCCCCCTGTTCCATATCCACATATTTACATACCCATGGTTCTTAACATTATGCTAATAGCCTTGTCAACCTATTTACATACCCATGGTTTTTAACATTATGCTAATAGCCTTGTCAACCTATTTACATACCCATGGTTTTTAACATTATGCTAATAGCCTTGTCAACCTATTTACATACCCATGTTTTTTTACATTATGCTAATAGCCTTGTCAACCTATTACCATATTTTTGGCTTTTTACTCCCATGATTATCGATAGTTGGTGTGTGTATCTTGTTGTTCCATCTAAGTCCTTTGTTTCCCCTCCCACTTCCCCGCCTCCTCGTTCTCCCCATGAGTATGATAAGAATGATGTGTATCATGCTCCACATTACTCCACATCCACCCCCGACTGCCTGATGAAGTGGTGCAGCCTCCCACTTCAGTGGAGCCTGCTAGCCAAGGAAACGTGTTGCACCACTGTGACGCCATCCCACCTGTGCTGAGTGTTTGCGCTCCCAGCCTCCTTCTGACCTGCAAGCTGGCTTCATCCATCATACAGCATGCAGGACGAATGATCGTTTTGGATGACCATTGTTCCTGGAGGACCACCCGGTCGGATGGGATGAGCGTTCGGTTCCCCCTCGTATTGGATGCTGGATGTGTTCGTTACACAGTTATCTTGTGAGTGTTTTTAACCTTTTTTCTTATAAAGTGTACTGGCATATTGCACTTAGAAGTGCCTCCTCTCTTCTGTTTCTTCCTGGGAATTCACAATGGGTCATTTCTCCCATAGATTCCGGGTACTACACTTCTTTAAGGATGGACATTTGCACTTCTCAGATATTTACAGCGTGTTTGATCCACCCCTTGCCATGTGGAAGATGTTGCAGTTGAGACACTTTTTTACGCATAACTTGGGAAAAGTTACGAGGCTCCCCAACCCTACTGAGTTTGAAAAACTCTGCCTAGAGGAAGGGGTAGCTCCACATGTTCTCTCCCAATCATATGGTAATTTGTCCCTCCCTCTGTACTCACCACCTCTGAAATATCTGGCCCAATGGAAACAAGGCTATCTTTACGGAACAATGGGAAAGAATTCTACAGATGACCCAGAAGGTGTCTATCTTATGCAGTGTTCAGGAAATGGGATACAAAATCGTATCTAGATGGTATAGGGTCCCTAAGACATAAAGTGTTGCTACAGAGTTCACCGACTTGCTGGAGGTGTCAGGAAGAGGACAGCACCATGCTTCATGTCTTCTAGTCTTGTTCAAGACTTCAGGACTTCTGGTCTCAAATTAAACAATAGATTTTCAAATGTAGGGACATTTGAATGCCCAACAACCCAGTCGCATTTCTGTTACATTTGACTCCTATGTCTCTGAAGCGTTATAAATGCTCTCTCTTGATACACCTTCTTAAAGGCATGCATACCCACTTGTTGGAAACAAATAGTTGCTCCCTGTCTGAAACAGTGGTTTGCAAGGAATACTAAAATAAAGTTCATGGAGGAACTAATGACCTTGGCCAACCACACTGAAGAACACTTTCACAAAACATGATTTTATTGGGTCGAGTTTAATTGTACCTTGGAATATCGTTCTCTTCTGGGCTCTCAGGCCTAACTTTGTATAGCAGAGACAAAAACAGACCCCCTCGCAAACCTGCCTTTTTTCCTCAGTTTTATCTTTTTTTCCCTCTTCTTCTCCCTCCTTCTTCCTACTATAACAATCTAGTCCAGAAGTAATGGATTGCAAGAAGTGCTGGAGACATAGGTGATGACTGTTTATTGTTTTTTCTTTCATGACTGTTATTCTGTTACAGTATCTCACAAAAGTGAGTACACACCTCACATTTTTGTAAATGTTTTATTATATATTTTCATGTGACAACACCGAAGAAATGACACTTTGCTACAATGTAAAGTAGTGAGTGTACAGCTTGTATAACGGTGTAAATTTGCTGTCCCCTCAAAATAACTCAACAAATATGTAAATTGGGTCCAAAATGTCAATATTTTGTGTGACCACCATTATTTTCCAGCACTGCCTGAACCTCCCTGGAGGTAATCCCGAGTGTGGCTGGGGATGGAATTTCGATACCATTAGCGGTAACCCCGAGCCACACTCGGGATTGCATCGCTGGATCCAAGGCAGCATTACTCACCTTGTCCCCTGGATCCAGCGATGTCCCCCACTGTGTCTGCAGGCTGTGTCCACCGCCCAATGCCTCTGTGTTCTGGGCTCTGTTCCCTGCGAGCGTCGCGTCGCACGGGGGCGGAGACCGGCGGCAAATTCAAAAAGTGAAACACACAGCACACATACAGTACACTGTAATCTGTAAGATTACATTACTGTATGAAATAATTTCACATCCCCTTTGTCCCTAGTGGTTTGCCCAGTGCCCTGCATGCACTTTTATATTATATATGTCATTCTTTCTGCCTGGAAACTTGAGAATGTCCATGGCAACCAAAAAGTGTCCCTTTACGTCAAAAGTGTTTTTTGATCAGCTAGAAAACAGTGATAGTAAATAAGAATCATTTGCAGAATTGAGTGATACTGATTTTTGGGGAAATTTATCATCAGACACTGAAAGCGACAATTCTGCAACTGAGCAAATTTCAGTGTTTTTGGTTTGATTACATTATGGAATACATTTTATTACTATTACGTTATTATTTTTGATAATTATTTTTAGTTATTTATTATATTATAATTTATGATTTCATGTTTCAAACTTTATCATACCCGGGATGTCTACTAGACTCTTGTTTGGACAGATTTAAGTGAGTTATTCCTAAGAATTACAGACCTACAATATAAAACGCCAAATTTCCATGCAATATAATGGTACCGCTTTCAGCACCAAAAATCTGAAATAATCATACCGCAAGCGAGGTTAACCTTCTTGGGCATGGAGTTCACCAGAGCTTCACAGGTTGCCACTAAAGTCCTCTTCCACTCCTACATGATGACATCACAAAACTGGTGGATGTTAGAGACCTTGCGCTCCTCCAAATTCCATTTGAGGATGCCCCACAGATGCTCAATAAGGTTTAAGTCTGGAGACATGCTTGGTCAGTCCATCACCTTTACCCTCAGCTTCTTTAGCAAGGCAGTGGTCATCATGGAGGTGTGTTTGGAATCGTTACTATGTTGGAATACTGCCCTGCAGTCCAGTCTCCAAAGGGAGGGGATCATGCTCTGCTTCAGTATGTCACAGTACATGTTGGCATTCATGGTTCCTGTAATGAACTGTAGCTCTCCAGTGCTGGCAGCACTTATGCAGCCCCAGACCATGACACTCCCACCACCATGCTTGACTGTAGGCAAGACACACTTGTCTTTGCACTCCTCACCTGGTTGCCACCACACACGTTTGACACCATCTGAACCAAATAAGTTTATCTTGGTCTCCTTAGAGCACAGGACATGGTTCAAGTAATCCATGTCTTTAGTCTGCTTGTCTTCAGCAAACTGTTTTCAGGCTTTCTTGTGAATCATCTTTGGAAGAGGCTTCCTTTTGGGACGACAGCCATACAGACCAATTTGATGCAGTGTGCAGCGTATGGTCTGAGCACAGACAGGCTGACCCTCCACCCCTTCAATCTCTGCAGCAATGCTGGCAGCACTCATATGTTTATTTCCCAAAGACAACCTCTGGATATGATGCAGAGCATGAGCACTCAACTTCTTTGGTCGACCATGGCAAGGCCTGTTCTGAGTGGAACCTGTTCTGGTAAACCACTGTATGGTCTTGGCCACCGTTCTGCAGCTCAGTTTCAGAGTCTTGACAATCTTCTTATAGCCTAGGCCATCTTTATGTAGTGCAACAATTCT
This sequence comes from Glandirana rugosa, assembly GCA_018402905.1. Lineage (NCBI taxonomy): Eukaryota > Metazoa > Chordata > Amphibia > Anura > Ranidae > Glandirana > Glandirana rugosa. The sequence continues at coordinate 1,316,988 of BLSH010438267.1, forward strand.
TTTTTTCAGATCCTCAGAGAGTTCTTTGCCATGAGGTGCCATGTTGAACTTACAGTGACCAGTATGAAAGAGTGAGAGCGATAACACCAAAATGAACACGCCCGCTCCCCATTCACACCTGAGACCTTGTAACACTAATGAGTCACATGACATCGGGGAGGGAAAATGGCTTATTGGGCCCAATTTGCACATTTTCACCCAGAGATGTACTCACTTTTGTTGCCAGCGGTTTAGACATTAATGGCTGTGTGTTGCGTTATTTTGAAGGGACAGCAAATTTACACAGTTATACAAGCTGTACACTCACTACTCTACATTGTAGCAAAGTGTCATTTCGTCAGTGTTGTCACATGAAAAGATATAATAAAATATTTACAAAAATGTGAGGGGTGTATTCACTTTTGTGAGATACTGTATATATATATATATATATATATATATATATATA
>BLSH010438267.1:1319610-1331704 GCA_018402905.1 Glandirana rugosa
TCCCCCCCCCCCCCCCCCACGTCAGAACACAATAGAACAGCAGTGAAGATCGATGTACTAACATTGCATTGTTAGTACAGCAGCTCCTCCTTAACTCTTCCTGCTGAGTTGAACAAAAAAAAATAGTAGCGTGTACTAGGCTTTAACATTACAATTAAAGGTTTTAACTAAGACATAGTATATGAAAAAGAAAACAGACCATTCAGTGTATTGCCATTGGAAAGTATATACATGTGGAAATATGTTTCTAAAATATAAGAATTTAGTAAGCATTTCTTAAGGACTAATTAGGGATACATTTGTTAACAAGGTGTGGCAGTGGGACCCTGTGCTACCTGGAAGATTGCTGGGTTACGCCATATTTTTGGAGAGACAGGCATGCTAATTGCACAGCTGTGTGATGTGCTATTTAGTGGTGACCTGTCTATGGCTCAGGGTCCCACCCAATAGACAGGAAGTCTGTGTAAGGAAGTCAGGTGGACTCCCATTTTCTCTGCAGGAGTCAGAGGTGGCATGGGGGCAGCCAGTGTAGCACAAGGCTACTGGACAGCACCAAGTTGCTGATCGTTCAGGTCTGTGGGAGAGTCTAAAACAGAAGGCCTTGGCAGGAGAGCTGCATTTACAAGCCAGGAGGACTGTATATCATTTACTAACCAGGAGACCTGAAAATTGTTTATTTCCCCAAACAGCACGAAGCTGACAGTGAGTAAAGCCAGGAGGCTGAAGTATGTTTATGCAATGATGTTGGAATCCCCTGCGAGGGAAAAATGGGCTACCATGCCTTAAAAATACCGCTTTGGACTGGCACACTTACTGAAAATGCACCTTGAGTCTGATCAACCCCAATCTTACAAAGGCTTCACAGATTATTTTTCACATAAATATAAGGCTTTTTGCACATTGAGCATTAAAAACCCTGCTAATACGGACATCTAACATTTTTTTTCTGCCTCTAAACACCCCTCCATGTTAGCCTAGGTGTCCATGCATGTGTCCATAGGTGTTTAGATGCATTTATAGACAGAAAAAAACTGCCAGTACATACAGGAGAGAAAATAGGAAGTGCCACTAGGTGCAGTAATAGGCAAGGGCTTTATTGACAAAAGGTTATAAAAACTCACAGAATACAAATGAAAATGTTGCACATAATAAGATTAGGGTCACCACCAGTAATCCCCATCCTGTAGGACTTGCCAGTGAGTTCCTTACTGCAGTAGATGGAGGGTATTGGATTGGGATGTAGACACCTGAGAGTTTCTCTGAGCCAGCTTGGAGTGCACCTGCAAGTGGATGTGACATCACAAGGAGGAGGATTGGCGATTCTTTTCATTTCTTGGCACATCCAGGAGCAGCAACATTTTGGCAGAAAAAATGCTTGATTTGTCTAAATGCATGTTAACACTAGGCATGTCAAGCACTTATTATTCTGGCAGATGAAATGAATTAACCCCCAAGCGCTTGACGTGCCTAGAGTATAGATGTGCTTACACAGATCAAGCATTTTTTTTTCTGCCAAAATGCTGCTGCCAGGAGGTAAGGCGTTTATGCATGAGGCCTTAATCTAAAAGTTCAGAGCCAAACTCTCAAGGGCAACAATTCACAGGAAATACAAATAAGTAGAGAAACAATAACCAGAACAAGCATTGTGACTATATACATTATCAAACATGTTTACAAACAGCAGCTAACACTGTTGGAGAGCATTATTCAAAATTAACGCAAAAGTTGCCCGTACATAAGGCCCTGCTAAACACAAAGACAACACCAGTTTTCACTACATCTGCTACCTCTTACAATTCTTTAAATTTATCATTATCCTTGGCTTTCACATTACAATCACTACATGTAAATGGGGGGAGGGAGGATACTGTCATTTTGTTAGTGGGGGAGAGAATCCTGTCATTCATCCACCTTTCCACCACTCACTGAATATGCTAAATTCAGTGAAAACAATGCTGTTTTGTGTTGTGAATTTAGGAGAGCATGGAAAAAGGTGACCAGAACCTTTTCAATGGTACTGCAATCTTAAGCCCCGTGCACACGGGTTGAATGCCGGGTGACATCGGCTGGTTCAGTAAAAAAAACGGCAGACATTCGGCCCGTGTGTATCACAGCCATCCTGACAGAAGCCTTCTTCTGTCAGAAAACATGCTGGAAAACCAGTAGCTGACCGGTTCCCAATCAGCATTCTCAACCAATGGCTGAGAGCGCTGATCAGAGTGTTCTGGCAGGGGCGCCACCCCCCTGTCTAAATACAACAGCTCAGCGGGGGAGATCGCTGTACTTACATTGGATCATTAGTACAGCAGATCAGATTGGAGCTGACAGGTTTTTTTTTTGTTCAACCTGCTGGGTTAAATGGGAAAAACCTCATAGTGTGTACCAGGCTTCAGACCCAGGGAAGTTAACCCATGGAGTGCCAGAAGTTCAGTGCTGTGGAGAAGACCCAGCTTTACAGAAGATTACTATTTCTACAGTAATAAGCAGTCTTGTGTGAAGTTGATATAGTTTAATTTAAAAATGTGGGAATATATAGCTAACCTTAATGCTGTTGGACTCTTTTCACCCTAAAACCTTACATTTTCTATGACGCAGATTACAGCTTGTTCAATATTATCCTGAATGGTATCCATAAGCATATTGTAAATAATAATTGATGAATGTAATTTTTTCAATATCACTGAAAGTCCCTATTTTATCCAGCTACTTAGGGGATCCTAAAATAAATCAACATGAATCTATCAAGGATAAATTATAATTGCAGTATTCTATATATTCCATTTGATCACAAAAAATGTCTATATGATATTTCTCTCTGCATGAATCCATCCTCTGTAATTTGTCGGCTATATGGATTGCAATGGCAAATAGTGATGTTTCTTTATATGATGCTCTGCATGCATATATTTGTGATACGTGGATTTGGAGTACAGAATCTTGGGATATAATTATATTTGTTCCAACCATTACAACAAGGTCTGAGTCAGTTATCATCTAGTACTTGATTAAGACCCCACTTACCTTTCTAAAAAGTTTATTGGACAAGTTATTTTCTCTTGAATCTCAACATGGCCAGCATTGTGTTTTTTCTGGGCTGGTTCACACTGCTGTGATGCGAGAACCCGTGCGAATCCAGTACAGGGTCCTGCATCACATGTCACCCGCCAGTTGCTGTTGCAGTAAGGGACAGATTATTGTTCTAAAATCATTGCCTACTCCTATAGGGTCAGGTTCCTGCTATTGCTGTAAGGGACAGATTATTGTTCTAAAATCATCGCCTACTCCTATAGGGTCAGGTTGCTGCTGTTGCTGTAAGGGACAGATTATTGTTCTAAAATCATCACCTACCCTGCCACGGTCACGGCCTAGTCAACCTCTAGGTTCCTACTCCACATCCACCCCCCCTTCCCATTTTTATTTTTTTATTTGATTTTAAGTTATTTTCCCTATGCCCATTTTTTGTAGGGCACTTGTCCTACTCTTACCCCCAGTTTACTTCCTTTTGCAGCCCTCTAGCACTTGCCAGGACTTTTTTACAGCCATTTTTATGCCGAAAAGTTTGGGTCCCCATTGACTTCAATGGGGTTCGGGGTCCGAGGTAAAGTTTGGGTCAAGTTCGGTACCGAACCCGGACTTTTTCGTGAAGTTCGGCTGAACATGCTGAACCTGAACATCCAGGTGTCCGCTTACCTCTACCTGTGACATCATCCGGACCAAGACACTCCTAGCTCATAAACCTTCAATGGGTCAGCTTCTATGTGTGAAGTAGATAAATTGCATAGCACCATCTTGTGGCCATTTAGTAAAAACACAACAAATTTTAATTTCACATTGCATTCACAGTTTGCTCAGGAGGTAAAGCAACACACATTCTACCACATCTAGATGCACTGATAAGGGAAATGGCATGTATCCAATATATACTGACAGAGCCAACTGGATAATAAACTCTATATTTTAGATCAAAGACATAATATAATATATAATATATAAATATTATAAATACATTTTTCCATAACCTCTGTTCTCAGCTGCCTAAGGGGCTTGGAAAGACGGAGGTGGAGATTTTGGAGGGTGTGCCAGCAGGAGGCAGTGAAACAGCTTTACACTGATCTTCCCAGTAAGTAGCTTTGCAGGGGAGCATGTGAGCTTAATTGAAATAGGAAATCTGGGGAACTGGCAAGACCACTAGGTGTTTCATAAAAAGGAAGCAATGCAAAGAGATAACGTTTTTTTTTTCTAACACAAGTATATGATACTAGTGACACATATCAGGAATATGATTTATATCCGGAGATTTCACAACTGGAATATGAGAATGGAAGCAATAAAGAGCTTACAACATCCTCAATGCACAAGTACTGTTAAATGGGATAGCAAGAGGAATGACCTGGTTTACTAATAATGTTGGTACAGTTACTGTTAAAGGAATATGTGCAAAATTGCATTAACAATAAAGCTGTATATATAAAATAATATAGATTTAACTTCATATTGCTGACTGGAATGTTTTCATATGCCTGATGACAATTTTGGACATCTTTTGGTAATCATCATTATTTATTATTATATAGCATAAAGTCATCGTATGGGGCCCTTCCTTGTTTATCTTTCCTGCCTGTCAAGATTTTGACACCCCATTTAGCCCACTTAGATTATTTCAAGTTTTATTTGCACAAGTCTTGTGCTGTCACTTACTTAGCCACTTCATATGTGAATGGAGTCTAACATGTATCTAAAATGTTATACTCCAATGCTTACCTGCTCTGTGCAATGGTCTTGTACAGAGCAGTCTTGATCCTCCTCTTTTCGGGACCCCTGCCAGTACTCCTGGCTCCTCCCCCTGCTTAGTGTCCCAATAAGAAGCTGGAAGCCACTATTCTGACACACGGCCCGGCTCGGCCGCGACCTTGTTCTCTGCTCACAGGTTTTGTCTGACAGCAGTGGGAGCTAATGGCTCCTGCTGCTTTCAGCTGAATCTATGAGAGCTGGAAGAGGGGAGAAGAGCTGCTGCAGAGTGCACAGTGCTGGACCAAGATCAGGCTCAGGTGAGTATTAAGGGGGGTTGTGGAGGGAGATGCAAATAAAAGTTTTTTTTACCTTAATGCATACAATGCATTAAGGCAAAAAAAACTTTTACCTTTGCAAGCACTTTAATCTTTGTATGGACGACAAAGGAATAGGAAGTGAGAGATAAAAATCTCCAATGGTCTCACAGACTGAAATCAAATCCTGGAAGAAATTTGAACTCCTCCCCGCTCAACCAAAAACTACTGTAGATGACTGGAGTTTAACCCCTTCACGCCAACCATGCGCAAAAATGCGGGCTCGGCTTGAAGGGGTTGTACCAGGGTGATGCATGTAGTTGCACGCATCACCCTGGTACCATTTTTTAGAGCAAGCGGTCGGCTTTCTTGGGATGCCAGCCGATGCGGTTAGCAGCCCCTCGGCTGTTATCCCAAGGATTCGGAGGGGGCGTCCTCCTTCCCGCCGCCTTCTACGGCTCACCTGTCCCACCGGGAGGCCCATGTCTGCCGGCTGGCCAGAGACCCTGAACAAAGCCAGATTTGGCTTTGATTGGGTCTCGGATCTAGTAACACCTGAAGCAATGTCATTAAATCACTTCCGGTATACAGAAGATTTAAAGGCGCCAGATTTTAAAAAATGGCAATATTCAGAACTGCCAAACTTGGCATTTTGAATGCTTTTGTTAATTAATTAAGCATTTTGAATGCTTTTAAGTGCAAAGGAGGGATTTGGGGTCTATATAGGCCCCAGATACCCCCATAAAGAGGACCTGTCACTGACAATTGCTGTCACAAGGGATGTTTACATTCCTTGTGACAGCAATAAAAATGATAAAAAAATGAAAGAGACAGTGTATAAAAAAAATAAATAAGAAAAAAAATTAAAGTACCCCGTCCTTCTGCGCTCGCTCAGAATCAAACTCATACATGAGTTGCGCCTGCAAATGTAAACAGTGTTCAAACCACACATGTGAAGTATCACCACGATCATTGGAGTGAGAGCAATAATTCTAACTTTAACTCTAAACTACTAACCCATAGACATTTTTAAAGCATCGCCTATGGAGATTTTTAAGTGCTGTAGTTTGTCAACATCCCATGAGTGTGAGCAAGTTTAAAGCATGACATGTTATGTATCTATTTACTCGGCGTAACATCATCTTTCAAATTGTACAAAAAAAACGGGCTAACCTTACTGATTTTTTTTTTTAATTCATGAAAGTGTCTTTTTTCCAAAAAAATTGTGTTTGAAAGACCGCTGCCCAAATACTGTGTGGCATAAAATATTGAATTGATCGCCATTTTATTCTCTAGGGTCCCTGCTAAAAAGTATACATCATTTTTGGGGGTTCTAAGTAATTTTCTAGCAAAAAATATGGATTTTAACTTGTAAGCAACAAATGTCAGAAAAGGACTTAGGCATGAAAGAGTTAATACTTTACTATTGCACTAGTTGCAAGCAATGTGCAGAGACAATTCAATCAATCTGAGAGGAAATACATTTACTTTTTTCTACATATGCTTAGATCATGTAAAGAAATGATTTGCCCTTTATAGAAATTCTTCACATCAAATATGTTTTGTGTATAGGAATGAGTTATAAATTAGGTTATTAGCGGAATTCTTTCAACAGAAAAAACACTAATACAATTTAATGTGCTGATGATCTAGTAGTGTTTATGGATAAAAGTAACATTAATGTGATGCAAATGTAATATAGAATATCATTAACATGCATCAATGCAACATGGAAATCTATTACTGTATATTAATGCTTATATCCTTCTCTCTTTCACTTTAGTGAGCATGTGCTTTAAAAGAGCAAAAGCTGCATGAGAAAGAACCAAAGCATGGTGCCTATTTTGTTTGCTTCCTGTTGTCTCATTATGCCATTTAAAGAGAATATTTCATGGCGTATTCACATATGTTTTTAATATTTATTACGACCCAACTAAAGAATAATAAAAAAAGTAACATTTTGCATATGAATACTATGCAGAGCCAGATCATCCCAAACCTAATGTTCCTGCAGTAAACCAGGGGGATAGTGCAGTTAGTCAAAGCTGTAAATTTACTTGGTACCTCATAAGAAAAGTTGCACTAGTAGGATGATGGAGTCTGATAGTACAGGCATGCCTCTCTATGTCTACTGAAGTCCTTATACATTTCAGTCAGACATAACATGGGGAAGTTAAAGCTTTTATTTCTCTTAGGACCATATTCTGCCTTATTTCATCTCTGCTATTATACCTATATATTTCCAAGCACTGTGTGGATCTTTAGGATTTTTTTGTATGTTTTTGGCTTACACTTTTCGGCTTCATGCACACAGGACTTTAAAAAAATGTCCAAAAACATCAGTAGCTTATCAGGGATGTTTTCAGCTTTTACCAGCGTTATTTTACCAACTTTTTTTGTGTTTTTAAAGGGCCAGCATTTTTTTTTACAATTGGTCTAAAACGTCCAAAAACATTGGGGATTGATGTTTTTGAGCGTTTTTGAGTTTTTTTTAGTGTTTTTGGATGTTTTTAAGTGTTTGGACTTTTTACAGCTGAAAAACGTCTCTCAGAATCCTCTAGTCTTGGGTTTTTTTTACAGCTCAAAAACGTCACTGCTAAAAACAGCTGATAACAGCCTGTGTGTGCATGAACACATAGGATAACATGATGGAGGGTTATTGACTGTAGAAAAAAATGTCTGCAGCTGAAAACAGCTGCTGAAAGACAAAAAATGTCCTGTGTGCATGAGGCCTTCTTGTAAAAAAAAAAAGAAAAAAAAGCTAATTGCCTACAGAGCTCACTATCTCAAGTTTTAAACAGCTGATTAAATAACCAAACAGGGAATACATCATTTTTAGTAGGTCGGCCAACTCATAGCCTTGCTTAGTGAGAAGAAACAGAAAGCACAACTGTTGTTCAGGATTTACAGAACCTGCATATGTAAAGTTCCTTTATGTACAGGTACATATACAGTATTACATATTATACATAGAAACTAGGTTTTTAAACCAATATGACACCTTGATAAGGTTACTGAGCTGGTTTAGTTACATGTACTGTATAGCTAAACGTATTAAAAATACTATACCAATCATAAAGCAGCCCACATTAGGAAGAGTCTGCACGCAGCTCAGTTGTTTGATGTCTGGAGGACTTTACACCCTAAGGAGCATGATTTTTCCTATTATTCTAGGACTCATGATTCCAGAATAGATAATATATTTATTGATCATTATCACTTGTACCTCTTGTACAAGCCTCTATAGGGATTTGCACCCTCTCGGATCATGCCCCAGTTTCAATCTGTTTGACTTTTTCTAATCGACCCAAACATCAATGTACTGTATTTGGAAGTTAAATTCCAATATTTCTTTATTGAATTTTTCAAAATATAAAACAGTAACAGAGACAGTAACTTGCAGTGAAGGATATACATTCTAGAGCAGATCACATATAGATCAGTAATATTGAACAGTTGAAAGGTGATTGTCTGGGTTAGGATGGGGTAGCCCACCTACAGTGTATACCTTGATTAGGTACTTTGATAGAGTAGCGAAGTCCCATGTTTACATTGTGTGTGTGCGTTGCCTCCCCCTCCCCAGCACCCCAATGGGAACATGCTGTGCCTTAAGGGGAGGGGATGGCATGCATTCTGTCGGGGGACTCGAAGTAGACTTACATTCATATGTACTCATGTTACTAGAATGTCAGATTTAAACTTTGTGATGGCATGAGGGAGGGTGCAGGGGGAATGGGGAGAAAGGGGGAATAGGGGAGGATCCGAAGCGCTAGTTCACCTTAGTGGTGTTTAAGGTAGAGTTTATGGTTAATCCAGGTGTGCCATCTCGCCAGGAATTTGGGGGAGGAAGAGTTGCATTGGAAATTTAGTAAAGCAATTGTGTCAGTATATGATGGTATTACAGTAGACTTCCAGAGTTTTGTGATATTTGTTTTGGCAGCTAGCAGTAGGTGTACTATCGTGGTATGTACCTTGGGGGGGACACTAGAGATATTTAGGTGAAGAAGAGCAAGTGCTGGATTTGGTTCTACGTGTTGTTTACATAGTTCTGAAATCAAGGAGAAAATTTTGTTCCAGAAGGATCTTAGAGATTTGCAGGACCAAAGGATATGATATAAGGTTCCTATCTCACCACAGTCTCTCCAGCATTGGGTACTATGGTTCGGGAAGATTTTAGCCAGTTTGAATGGGGTAAAGTACCATAAATGGAGCGTTTTTTGGTAGTTTTCCCAGTGATTAACGCACTTTGTGGCTGTGTATGTGCTTTGGAACGCTTTGTTCCATTCGTCTTCTGGAAAGGAGTTTCCTAGGGTATTTTCCCATTTGTGCATGGTGGAAGTTTTCAGTGGAGAGGATTGGGCCTGGAGGAATTTATAGAACATTGATATGCCTTTCACAGTGGGGTTGGTGTTGTTAAAATAATTGAGTATTGATAGAGGTAGTTCTAGTGAGATGGGGATTTTGTGTGATGAGAGGTACTTTCTAATTCTGATGTAGTCAAATCTAATGTGATCTGGTATGTTATATTTGTTTTGAAGAGTTGTGAATGAACAGATTTTGGAGTCTTCATATAGATGTTTTAAGAGATTAATGCCTCTGTCTCGCCATGTTGTTAGGTTGAGGTGAGGGATGGCATGTATAAGGACAGATAGAGGAGTGTCAAGTTTTTGTTTTGGTTCTTTCATAGGATTATGTGTGTTTAGTTCATTCCATGTCTTAATTGAGATAAGTACGGAGGGAGGAGTGGAGTTAGGGGTGGAGTGTAGAGTGCCTACTTTGGAAGCAATAAGCATTGTTTGCAGGTCTGCATGAGTAATGAGTGATGCTTCCAGGATTGTCCAGATTTTGTGTCTAGGGGGGTTCCACCAGTGTTTTATTTGATCTAGTATGCATGCCTTGTAATAGGCGTGCACATTGGGCGCTCCTAGTCCACCTATATTCTTGGTTCTTTGTATTGTGTTGAATGAGCATCTAGGGGTTTCCGTTTCCAGATGTATTGGTTAAAGTGTTTTTGGATGGAGGATAAGAATGATTTAGGAATGGGTATTATCAAAGTTCTGAATAGATATAAAAGTTTGGGAAGTATCAGCATCTTTAATGTAGCTATTCTTCCAGCTGTGTTAAGTCCATGTGTTCTAAGTTGTTGGAGTAGTTGTGGGTATTTATTGAGGAGGGGTTTGAAATTGTGCTTATATAGTTGGCTGGGGTGGGCTGTTAGGTGGGTACCTAAGAAGGAGATAGACTCCTTGGACCATTGAAATGGGAATTCTTTTTGTAGGGATGTTTGGGTCGCAGACGGTATGTTTATGCCTAAGATCGATGATTTAGTGGCGTTGAGTTTATAGTATGATATTGTGCCGAATTCGTTTAAGAGGTTTTGTGTTTCTGTTAGGGAGGTTTTGGATTCAGATAGTATGAGCATAACATCATCAGCAAATAAGCTGATTCTATGCTCTCTATTGTGTATTTTGATGCCTTTTAATTTTGGGTGGGATCAAATTCTGTCTGCAAGGGGTTCCATAAGTAGAGTGAAGATGATAGGTGAAAGTGGGCAGCCCTGTCTTGTTCCATTTTTTATTTGAATCGGGGAGGAGTAAAGTCCAGATGTAAACACTGTGGCTGAGGGGTGAGAGTATAGGGCTAATATGGCTGTTTGTATAGAGCCTGTGATGCCAAACGTGTTGAGGACTGTTTTAAGGTAACCCCAGTGCACTCTATCGAATGCCTTCTCTGCGTCTAGGGACAGAAGCAGAGAAGGCATTCGTGTCTGGTTGACGGTATGCAGCACATTAATTAGGCGCCTGGTGGCATCAGGGGCTTGTCTATTGGGAACAAACCCTACCTGATCCGGGTGAATCAAATGTGGTAATACCGTTTGCAGTCTTAATGCTAATAATTTGGCGTAAATTTTTACGTCGACATTAAGTAGAGATATTGGTCTATAACTTGAGGTAGCTGTGGGGTCTTTGTCAGGTTTATGCAAGGTCACAATAACAGCATTTAACATTTCTCCTGGAAAAGACCCAGATGTAAAGGCCAGATCGAAGACGTTACATAGGTGTGGGGCTATTTCATCTGCTAGGTGTTTAAAATATTCGTTGGTGAATCCATCGTCTCCTGGAGACTTATTGTTCGGAAGTGTGCGTATCACCTCAAGTATTTCCTGAGTGGTGAAGGGGTCTGATATGCTTTGTAATTGGCTTTTATCTAGTTTAGGGAGGTTTGTTTTGCTCAAGAATTGGTCAATCAATTCCTGAGTGGGTTGCGGGGTTTGGGCGTCCTTACTAAGGTCATAGAGATTTTGGTAGTAAGCTGCAAATGCGTTGGCTACATCCTTGGGGTTGGTTACTAGAGTACCTGAGTTGGGATGTTTTAGTTGGGTTATATTTTTTGTTGCTTGTCTGAGTTTAACCTGTTTAGCCAGCCAGGATCCAGCTTTATTGGAAAGGCCATAGAATTTAGCTTTCATATGTCTTAGGTTGCGTTCAAATTTATGGAGCAGTAGGGATCTGAGGTGTTGCCTCAGTTCTGTTAATTCATGTGTTAGCTGCGGGGTGGGATGTTTCTTATTTTCTGATTCTTTTAAAGTAATGGTATTAAGAGCGTCTTCGATCTGCCTTGACCTCTGCTTTTTAACCACTTGACAACTGGGCACTTAAACCCCCTTAACAACCAGACCAATTTTCAGCTTTCAGCGCTCTCACACTTTGAATGACAATTACTCAGTCATGCAACACTGCACCCATATGAAATTTGCGTCCTTTTTTTCACACAAATAGAGCTTTCTTTTGGTGGTATTTAATCATCTCTGGGTTTTTTATTTTTTGCGCTATAATTAAAAAAAGACCGAAAATTTTGTAAAAAAATGAATTTTTCTTCGTTTCTGTTATAAAATTTTGCAAATTAGTAATTTTTCTTCATAAATTTTGGCCAAAATTTATACTGCTACCTATCTTTGGTAAAAAAAAAAAAAATTAGTGTATATTATTTGGTCTTTGTGAAAGTTATAGAGTCTGCAAGCTATGGTGCCAATCACTGAAAATTGATCA
>BLSH010438267.1:1333877-1344858 GCA_018402905.1 Glandirana rugosa
TTTCTGAAATGAGTAGAAAGGAGCCGGGTGCGTAGTATGAGTGCGTAACTAATAAAAAAGAACGTTTTTCCAGGAGATGTTAGACACTGACTTAGTAGCTAACCGTGCTATAGAACCAGACTGGTACGGGGGTAATAGAATCTTTACCGCTTGGTGGGAGTGTGCTCTGGAGAAGGTTTCACCTTTAATTTGAGGAGAGAGAATCTCTTAGGCTCTCTCACGGTTCGCTAGTAAGTCCTTGTGTCTTTGAAAAAACTGAAGTTACTAGTCGGATTACACTTGTCTAAACATAAATACCTCTCATATATGACTTATATGCATTCCACAATACAAATCTGTTCACATTAGGCTGATCATTGAAGTCAAAAAAGTTTCTGTGTTCCTGAATGATCGCTTGGCACTCTCTCGGATTCTCTAAGAGAGAGGAGTTTAATTTCCACTTTGGAAGAGGTCTCGTGTGAGGGTGGTTCGCCATTTCTAAGATAATGGGGGCATGGTCAGACCAAGATATCGTGCCAATCGATGATTCAGTCACAGATTGTAGAGGACCTTTTTGCAAGAAAAAATAATCAATGCGTGAGTATGATGCGTGGGCCGAGGAAAGATGAGTAAAGTCTTTTTCTGCTCCATGAAAACACCTCCATACATCATAAAGGCCATGTTTTTGTAGTAGGGCTGCAATTGCTGGAACATTTTTCCTAGATGAAGCTGTGGAGTCCAGAGTTGGCGATAGTGCCACGTTAAAGTCTCCTCCAATTATAAGGGTGCCTTGAGCTTTGGTTAGGACTTCTGATAAAAGGGGTTTGAGGAATTGCTTAGTCTTGATATTAGGTGCATATATGTTAACCAGGGTATAGGTGGCATGGTTTATTACACATCTTAGTAGCAGATAACGGCCTAGGGTGTCTTGTGTTGTCTGTATAAGACTGAAGGTCAAAGAGTCTTTAACGGCTATTAAGACCCCACATTTTTTCTTCGGACCATTGGCTAAGAAGACGTGAGGGAAACGTGGAAGTTTAAACTGGGGGCATTTGTTGGCAGCAAAATGAGATTCCTGATCAAATATGATGTCCGCTCTGGCTTTAACTGCCTCTTTTATCAGTGCTGTGCGCTTAAATGGGCTATTCAGTCCTTTTGCGTTAATAGAGATAATTCTCAGAGGCATTGTGAGGGTAGTGATCGCTTATGTATAGGGAGTTGGGTGTGAGATAGGTGCATCTTGAAGTACAGTACCTGAGACATCTGTGGGTAGAGTGCAGTACATTTACCGGTGCTGATAAATTCCTGGCGAGGGCGGCAAGGATTCTGAGTGCTTGTCTGTCACTGGAGTGTTTTGTTGAACAGTTCTCGGTTGCTTTGCAGTTGGATCCTGTAGGGATAGAGAACATGGGGGAAGAGGGGAGGGGTAGAACAAACATGTAGAACAGTACTAAGAAAACCCTAGTGGAACCTAGGGCTGATGTGCAGCAACTGTGCTGCTGGTAGAAACTGGGGGTGTAGAAAGACCAGCAAACCTGCTGGTGGGATTGGCGAAGGGTCATAACTTGACTGGAGCTGTTATCCCACACGTTCTTGCATATGTTAGGAGAGCCTTGTTGCAGTCAAGGGTAGGGGTTCCAGCTTCATATGACATTACCGGGTGGTTCGGGACCACTCATTTTGCAGTCTTTCTGGTGAGACTGTTGTTTGTGTTTGCATGTCCGCCGGGATTAGTTGCCATTCTTTGAACAGTGATATGCCTTTGTCAACACTGTAGATAGGATAGGTTTTGCCATTCCAGGTAACTAGGAGTTTGGTGGGGAATCCCCAGCGGTATGTTATGCTGTTGTTGCGCAGTATTTTGGTGAGGGTAACCAGTTTCTTTCTATTTAGAGCTGTCTGCTGGGAAATATCTGTGAAGAGGGATATATTCATGAATTCGTCAGGTACCACTGGAGACCGTTTCACAGCCGCCATTACTCTCTCTTTTGCGTGGTAGTAGTGAATACGAGCCAGGGTGTCCCTGGGGGCTGTGTCTGGCAGGAATTTAGGTTTGGGTAGGCGATGTGCTCTGTCTATGCAGAGTTCTATGTCGCTTAACGTCGGGACCAGTTCTTTCATCAGTCGTTGTATAAAGTTGGTCAGTTCGTTCGGAGGTACCGACTCCGGTATCCCCCTGAATTTTATATTGTTGCGTCTTCCACGGTCCTCTAAGTCAGCGAGTTTTGTTTGTAGGCGTTGCAGTTCAGCTTCTTGTTCAGAGTAAGCGTCTATCAGGTCGTTATGGGCCGTAAATAAGTCAGCCATTTTATTTTCTAGGTGCAGTATTCTATCTTCATGATTTTGTACTGCGTCCTGTAGAGGGTTAAACATATTTGAGAAGTCTTTGAAAAGAGTGCTCCTTAGAGACAGTAGCATGCTTTTCATTGTGTTCTCTGATATGGTCTGTTCCGTGGCTGGGAATAGGTCTATAGTGGGGCCCTGCAGTGGAGGCTGTATTATGGCCTGTGGCAGCATGCTGTGCGGGGACATCTCCAGACTCTCTCCCTCCCTCCTCTGCTTCGATTTAGCAGGGCTGCGAGTGGTAGGGGTGGAGGGGGGAGAGGTCTCCTCACTGATGTCTGATGGATGCGGTGTAGCCGCATGTGGGTGCCCTGGGTGGGCGGCTGACGGAGCTGCGTTCCCGAGGCCAGCGCCATCTTGCTTCTCCCTCCGCAGCGCGGCCGGGAAGAAATCGGTCAGCCGCTGTGGGATTTTAGAGTCTTTCCTCCTTTTGCTCATGTCTGCAGTGTGAGCTGGTGTTCCCCCACTTACTTGGTCGTTGTACGGCTCTCCTTTGCTTGTACAGCGTCGCTTTGGGTGTGTGGGATGCCGGAGCTCCTCTTCACGCGGCCATCTTCTCCGCCGGCCGGACACGCCCCCCAATGTATTTGGAAGTTAAATGACTTCCTTCTTTCTGACCTACCAGATTTTGCAGGTCTTTCGACCTCCCTGGCTCAATATTTTGTAGAGAATACACCTTCTGAACTTTCTGAGTCTGTCGCATGGGAAGCCCATAAGGCATATATGCTGGGTAAGTTAATTGAGCTGGGAGCTAGAAAGAAAAAGGAACAACATCAAAAAACTGCAGACTTATTGAAGCAGGTGGCTAATCTTGAAAGGGTGCATACACTTTCTCTTCAAAGAGCTGTTTTGGTAGATCTTACATGGAAACTGGAGGAGCTTAAATTAATTGACTTGGATTTTAAAAAACGTTCTCAGTTTATTTCTCAGGCTCATTCACTACACGAAAAGAAGTCAGCCACTTTTATTTCTAAGATCAGGTTCCTTTGGGTGATCTTGTGTATACCACCATTTGCATTGTGCAAGTTTACTGTGATTTTTACGTGGACCTGTACAACGTTACAGCATTAGGGGTGAATCAGCTTCCTTTACTATCAATGAAAAGTGTAGGAAAATTTTACAATATTTGCGGCAGGCACACCTCCCCAAACTTCCCACGGGGTCTCTCCAAAAGCTCGAGGAATTCCTTGAGGAGAAATTCTATGCAGAAAATGAATGCCCTCGAGCAAAGCCCATGGACCAGAGAGATGCACCATCCTTTATTATAAAAGATTTAAAGAAATTCTTATTCCATATTTGACTTCTTAATCTAATTTGGGGTTAGAGGAATTCCGATCTGATTCACTCACTGTACATATATCTGTACTACCAAAACCAGGGAAGAACTTGCCTAGCTGTGGAAGTTATCATTCTATTTCACTTTTTAATGCAGATATTAAACTTTATGCAAAAGTTTTGGCCACCAGATTGCTCCCTTTGATCCCGCAATGGATAAGACCGGAACAGATAGGATCATGTCATCACTCTCTCTGTGTAAGGCCAGGAATAATTCCTTTTGAACTCTGTCTATAATTTATTTTGCCAGGGGGAGTGCTTAGCTCACCCTGCTGCTTTCTGCTGGCACTGAAAAAGCAGTTGACAGGATGAACTGGGACTATTTGTTGACAACCTTAAAGTTTTTGGGAATAGGTCCTAAAATGTTTCACCTTGTTGCATCCTTAAATACCCAACCAATTTCTCAGATAAAGGTAATGGCTCTCTTAGTGACGCATTTACACTTAATAATGGTACATGACAAGGGTGTCCTTTGTCACCAATATTATTTGCCATCTCTTTAGAATCCTTTCTTTCTATGGTACGGCTTCACCCAAACATACATGGTGTAATTGTGAAGGGCACAGAACACAAATTTTCTCCATATGCAGGCAATATTATATTATTTAACCAAGGATCACTTTGCTGGCATCACCACAGAAATTGTATTTCATATCTAATTTTAAAATCAATATGACTAAATCTGAAATATTACATATATTAGTGCCTCCTTTCGAGGTTTTGATCCTGGAACCATTATTCCCTTTTTTCTGGCAATCAGTTACTTTAAAATATTTAGGTATCTATCTTACGTCTAGCCTCTCTAATCTCTTTCAATATAGCTACCTCCCGCTGCTTAATAAAGTTAAGTAATACCTACTGGACATAATTGGTCCTCCCTTTGTCTTTCCTGGTTAGGCAAGATCAACGTTATAAAGATGAATATCCTCCCCTAAGTTTTATTTGTTTTTCAAATGCTTCCCTTAGGAGTCCTATTGGGTTTTTTGACACTCCAGTCCATTAACTCAAATTATATTTGGAAGGGATAACGCACTAGAATATCACGCAATGTCTTGGACTACTACTGTGTACCAGGCTTTACCTGACTAGGTAGTTGACATCTCTAAATTAGTACTGGCTTCTAGGTCTGCTTCATATGCACAGATACAGTTTAACACCAGCAGATAGAAAGAAGAATACCTAGATTGAAAAACACACATTTTCTATTAATGTTTTCTTTTGTTCTTCTGTTCAATAGTCACCCTGCCTGATTTAAGGTGAAAGTGTGAAGTGTGCTGCATTTGATACCTTAAAAGAAATATTTAAAAGACCTTAACAAAACACAATTGTACATTATATAACTTTAATTTGAGCAACTAGGAGGAAACATTTCCAGTTAAAGGTGGTGAATAATGTGAATTGCTCTTGGAACAGATTTGAAGATATTTCTGGCAGATCATGTGAATTTCTCATGAAGCAGATCTGGGGATATTTGTTTTGCTGTTTATCATTTCCAATCAAAACACAGTTTGTATAACAATTAACAATACTAGATGTTTCTTGCTGTTGATGTAATTGTTGCCTTCCTACCAAGTCATACTTAGAAAGCTTTGACCCCTACTTATTTTAGCAGTTAAATAACTGTTAAATATTTAACATCAAATCCAGTTCTAATAAGTTCCTTCTTTGCCTTTTTGCAGACTTAGTAAAACTTTAGGACTCGATTATGCTTTAAAGTAGTGAATGCCTGAACACATTATCTAAGATAATCACATTGCATTTTAATTTCGGATGTTATAGCCACCAAGCACAATTTTGCCTGAGAAGGCGTAATCTGATGGTTATTTAGCATACTTTTTCCCAAGAGCAAATTAAACTCAGACACTTAAGTGTGTGTATTCTTGAGAATCTAAGAGATAAGCTAATGATGCACTCTGGGACATAAAGACAATGGAAGCAGAACAGCCTTAACAATATATTTTCCTTTGGTGACTAAAGAAATTGCAAATTGAGTGTCAACAATAGCTTACATTCTAATAATTTAGGTGCCTTTCATCGTCATTAACTGTGTAAACAACAACAGAAGTACAGTGTAGCTGCAGTTTACTAGTGGTTTTATTGCCTGTGTAGGTTTTACAGCATAGGACCTGTAAATGCTGAATTTTTAATGTTCCCTAAAAAATTAATGCATTAATAGCCTTCTTGACTTTTGTATCTTTTTCAGTATTTTATCTTACCAAACATGGGGCAGTACCCTGTAATTACTATTGGGAAAATGATTAGGACCATATTTTTCTTTAGTGTAATAATTCTACATTCTAGATCCAGATAACAGTATTTCTACAAAAAGCCTTTTACAGCAATTACAAATCTTCCAGTAAACCCGGCCTAGGATGTGTCTTCTCTAAGTCAGGTGATTTTCAATATCAGAACAGTAATAACAAAAATTTGCATCACATTGGTCTTGAAGTAACACAATTCTGGAAAAGAGAAAACATTAATGGGCTTATACAATAGCTAATAGAAAAATAGCTCAAGAGTAAAAGTGCCAAGTACATAATTCTTAGATTTGTTTGGATTATAAATTAGATTGGTCTGGTGCTAGTAAATTTTACCTGGTAACTGAGGGCATTATTTACTAAATATGATCAAATGTAATATTAACCACTTCCTGTCCACGCTATAGCCGAAAGATGGCTACAGCGGGGACCTAGATTGCTGGGAGGACATCCACAGCCCACAGCATGCTCTGTGATCACTGAGTCAATGAGACTCGGCTGATCACAGATCGTTGTAAGGGGCCGATCCTAGCCCCTTACAACGTGATCATGTGATGTAAACAAAAGATCGGTAATAGGCTTTTTTTCACCTTGTGCTGACAGCGTGAGGGAAAAAAAGCCAATCACGACTACTGAGAGAGGGACATCGGTCCCGCCCATGGAGAGACACTGCTGTTATGCAGTGCCCTCCAGTACCATCTACCAGTGCCCACCAGTGCCACCTCCAGGTGCACATCAGTGTAGCCTACCAGTGCCCACCAGTGCCACCTCTCATTGCCCAACAGTACCACCTATCAATGCCCACCAGTGTTACCTATCAATGCCCATCAGTGCTGCCAACCAGTGCCGATCAGTTCCTCATTATAAGTATCACCTATCAGTGCTGCAGATCAGTGTCACCTACCAGTGCCTACCAGTGCCCATCATTGGCACCCATTAGTGCCCATCAGTGCCACCCATCAGTGCCTTTCAGTGCCACCCATCAGTGTCCTTCAGTGCTGCCCATCAGTGCCACCCGTCAGTGCCAATCAGCGCCACCCATCAGTGCCACCCATCAGTGCCCACCAGTGCCACCTCATCAGTGCCCACCAGTGCCACCTATGAGTGCCCATCAGTGCAGCCTAGCAGTGGCCATCGGTGCAGCCTATCAGTGCCCATTAATGCAGTCTATCAGTGTCCGTCACAGCACACATCAATGAAGGAGAAATATGACCTGTTTTCAAAATTTTATAACAAACTATGAAACTGTTTTTTTTTTCAAATTTTTTTTTAAAAAACAGCATTGATTAAATACCACCAAAAGAAAGCTCTATTTGTGTTAAAAAAAGATAAAAATTTCATTAGGGTACAATGCTCAATTGTCATTCAAAGCGTGGCAGCGATGAAAGCTGAAAATTGGCCTGGGCAGGAAGGGGGTTTAAGTTCCCAATAAGCAAGTGGTTAACAGGACACACATGTTTTTGTTATGTTCAGTTTATGTTCAATTTTGCAATAAACTGGTCCAAATCATTTGGAGGAGGGGGATTATGGTGTGGGGTTATTTTTCAGGGGTTGGGCTTGGCCCCTTAGTTCCAGTGAAGTTGACTCTTAAGGGAACTCTTAAGGCATCAGTAGAGTTGAGCGAACACCTAGATGCTCGGGTTCGGTGGGTTCAGCCGGACTTTGGGAAAAAGTCTGGATTCGGTACCGAACTTCTTTACCCCGAACCCCATTTAAGTCAATGGGGACCCGAGCTTTTCGGCAAAAAAATGACTGTAAAAAAGTCCTGGAAAGTGCTAGAGGGCTGCAAAATGATTTTAGAACAATGATCTGTCCCTTACAGCAACAGCAGGAACCTGACCCTATAGAACTAGAAGATGATTTTAGAACAATAATCTGGCCCTCTAAGCAGTAGACTCTACCTAGTCCAGTCGTTCTGTAATGCAGGATGAGATCTGCAATCTGTCCCTAAAAGCAGTAGTAGTAGTAATCTCTACCTATCTATCTATCTGCAATCTGTCCCTCACAGCACCAGCAGCATCCTCTCCCCACACTACCCAGAGAACATGTGACATGCAGCACTAAGTGACTCCAGCTTATGAAGAGGCTGGGTCACATGATGCACTGGCCAATCACAGCCATGCCATTAGTAGGCATGGTTGTGATGGCTTATAAGGGCAAACCAGTGAAACGCTTGTTGATTGGCTGTCCTGCAGCTATTCAACATGCGTGATCAAATACCCAAACCCTGAACTCGAACCCAAACTTTTTTTAAATGTCCGGGTTCGGGTCCGGGTCACGGACACCCCAAAGTTCGGTACGAACCCGAGCCCTGCAGCTATTCAACATGCGTGATCAAATACCCGAACCCAGAACTCGAACCCAAACTTTTTTTCAAATGTCCGGGTTCGGGTCTGGGTCACGGACACCCCAAAGTTCGGTACGAACCCGAACTTTACAGTTCGGGTTCGTTCAACTCTAGGCATCAGCTTACCAAGATTTTGGACAATTTCATGCTCCCAGTTTTAGGGAAACAGTTTGAGGATGGCCCCTTCTTTTTCCAATATGACTGCGCACCAGTGTACAAACAAGGTCAATAAAGACGTAGATGAGTGAGTTTGGAGGTGGAGGAACTTGACTGGTCCTGACCTTAACACAATAGAACACCTTTGGGATCAATTAGAGGGGAGACTGTGAGCCACAGGCCTTCTTGTCCACATCAGTGCCTGACCTTACAAATGCGCTTCTAGAAGAATGATCAAACATTCCCATAGACACATTCCTAAACCTGGTGGACAGTCTTCCCAGAAGAGTTGAAGCTGTTATAGCAGCAAAGGGTGGCCCAACTCAGTATTGAACCCTACAGACTAAGACTGGGATGCCATTAAAGTGCATGTGCATGTAAAGGCAGATGTCCCAATACTTTTGGTAATATAGTGTATATTAGAAGGAAAATCAATGAAAAAAGCTGACGTTCAGGCAGGAAAAGTAAAAATCTAGTGCTGCAAATGGGTATTAAACACATATGCAACACAAATAAAATATGACAGTGTTGTTCAGAAGCTTTTGAACTGATCTGATTTCAACTGTACGTAAAACCAACAGAGGGATTTTCAACAGGATGTTGAACATTTGTATTTAGCACAGACATCAAATGTAACAAGACAGGAGGAATTGCAAGGGGAAGGAAATATTTTAAGACGCTATCATATCATGTACAAAAAAAATCTGAAATTACACTATCTGCACAGGAAATACCTATACTTGGCGTGTTGTCTTGGTTTCTGAGAACAAGATGTGTGCATTTACAATGTAAATGATATGCTTGGTGCACACTGTTTTGCTATTGGCTTGCAGTATTTCAAGTTTTTTTTAGGGAGAACTCACATTATCTCACTCCAGGAGCCAGTGTGAATCTCAAATATGATTACAGTTTTTCTAAACTTTTCTGAAATGTATTGTATTACTGACAATTAATAAAACATAGAAATCAGAACCTGCTAACCTCCTCTGTTAGAAAACATCACATGGACTCTAGTGAGTAGCATGAGTTTAAAGCGGAGTTCCACCCAAAAGTGGCCATTCAGAAAGTGCAGCGCTCTTCGCACATGTACAGTAGGGATCTGGCTGTAAAGCTGAAAGGCTTCACTGCCAGTTTCCCTTAGCACAGATGAAAGTGGCAGCAGGAAACATTGGTTGGGGTTCCGACATCATTGGATTCCAGGACAGGTAAGTGTCTTAATATTAAAAGTCAACAGCTACAGTATTGCTTTAAAGTAGCAAGAATGCAGCCACAATCTGCCTATGTATAGTGTAAATGTATTGTAAATGTATTGAAAGTCTTTCACATATGTATAGTATGCAATTAGCTTTGTACATGGGTCAACATGCAATCATTTTATCTTACTGCTGATTAAAAACATTACATTCTCTGCCATATTGCTTGGTAACCGTAAACTATGTGATGTAGACTAATATTAAACAAAATTGTTGCGCTGACTTAAAGTGAAAATTGTGTCACTCACCACAATCGTGTCACTCACCACAACAGCAATGCATAGGTGGCCTGGAGCCTTGGTCTGCTCCACGCCACCTATGCATTGCTGTTGTGGTGAGTGACACTTCTGTGGCTGGCTTCTTAATCATTCATACTGATCCGTGGAGCTCCAGGAACAGAGAAGGATCGCATCTTTAGACCCTGCAGAGGGCTATATCTGCCAGCACTACTGACCCTTACTAGAGATAGTGGGTCTAGGCTTCTGGTAAGGGTTTATTTACCCCTTGTTGTCACTGGAGGTGTCTGCGTGATCGGTGGTGGTGGAAGATTGGAGTGAAAATATCCTATCTCTTT
This sequence comes from Glandirana rugosa, assembly GCA_018402905.1. Classification (NCBI taxonomy): domain Eukaryota; kingdom Metazoa; phylum Chordata; class Amphibia; order Anura; family Ranidae; genus Glandirana; species Glandirana rugosa. The sequence goes on from BLSH010438267.1 coordinate 1,344,123, forward strand.
CAATCTGCACAGAACTCTGGACTGTTTAATATATGTTTTCACTGAATTCACAATTTTTTTGGACACTATTATTGGGACTTTCTATTCAATAATTATTTTTTCTAGCATATACCCGCACAGCACTGTATATGTAATATGTATTTTACTTCACGTGTTATTTAGGGAGTATGTTCTCTCTTAAGGGTTTCTTTTTAGATTGAGTTTAAATTCATGGTGATTTATTTATCTTAGTGTATTCTCACTTTACACGCCTAGATTTTGTTTATCCCCATTGAGGGGTTCTTAGTAGTGTTGAGCGAACCCGGACTGTAACGTTCGGGTCCGTACCGAACTTTCGGGTGTCCGTGGCACGGACCCGGACCCGGACATTTCAAAAATCGTTCGGGTTCGGTCCGGGGTTCTGCTATTTTACTCCACGTGTTGAGAAGCTGCAGGGCAGCCAATCAACAAGTGTTTCACTGGTTTGCCCTTAGAAGCCATCACAGCCATGCCTACTAATGGCATGGCTGTGATTGGCCGGTGCATCATGTGACCCAGCCTCTTTATAAGCTGGAGTCACAGTGCTGCAGTCACATGCTCCTTGGGTTAGTGTAGGGAAAGGTAGCTGACTGCGTGAGGGACAGATTTGAGACATTTTAAGACCTGATCCTGCATCCTGAGATAGATTATTTTACTACTGCTGTCTGTGCTGTTGCTCTGAGGACAGATAGCAGAAATTAGGGATTTCACATACCGC
>BLSH010438267.1:1348785-1360866 GCA_018402905.1 Glandirana rugosa
GATTGTACATGCATAATACCGAAAAGCGGTATTAATGAAAAGAAGGGGAGGGAAACATCTCTAAATAAGTAATGATAGATATATGTACCCTAAAGAGAATATGAATGGATATAAATATCTATGGAAGAACGTAGTTTTGAGGACTACTTCACCTGTCGTTAGGTGTTTTACGCATCTCAGAATCCTACGGTTCTATAATGATGTCGAACACAGTTAACATAAAAAATTACGTATATTATAGTACATGATCTTGTTAAAAGTAGTACTTAAAAGATATACAGGCGCGCAGGGGGCGTGTAAAGGGGCGGACGTCCATGGACGTCCCCCCGGATTTTCAGGTCCGCGCTGTTGACGTCTTTTGTCAATAGCGCGGACCTGTAGAGGTTAAAGGATCACATTAAATGTCAAAAATAAAGAACTGACATATAGAAAATTCATGATGAAAATTGTTCTAGTACATGATATTATATGCATTAAAAAATACAATTGACACAAGCTGTAGTAATATCTTGGCATCCTAAGACTCTACGCATTTTGTGGATTGCTGTCCACTTCATCAGGAGTTTTGATGCAAGAAGGTATCTATAAATATAGGTAAGTATAAGAGAAATCCCATGTATATAGATAGTAATGAATAAATCTCTACAAAGGGAGGGGAAGAAAAGTAATTATGGCGAAAAGCCATAATACGTACATGTTAGCTCAAAGGGTGAACTCAGCATCTAAAAGAGGAGTTTGGAACAAACGTCTATCCTGGGGATGTGATGGGAGAACTCCCAAAAGACCAAGGGGGTAGCTGAAGGATAGGCCAGGTTTCCAAATTGTAATCCATGAAATCTCAATGATAATGACACATCTAACCCAATCTGCTCTAAAATAATGTATACAAGTGTGTAAGATATATAATCAGGGAAAGTGTTAGTATTAGTACCTAGGTGTGGTGTCCAGTAAACCAACAAGAGAGCTCCAAAGTGTGTTGGAAATATAAGGGGACAAAAAACCCTGATGACAAAAAAAAAACCCTGGCGACTAAAAAGTGGAAAGAAGAAGGGATCATGTGAAGTGGTGAAAAAAGGAATAAGTGAAAAACAACAATCCACCAGTGAACCGAATAGGAAATACTGAATGAAAGTAAATATAATGTGAATGAATGAGGTCCCAAATGACCCCCCTCACAGTTCTTATGTGTATAGTGCCATGTTCCAGATCATGGTTCCTGTACCCCACCAGGTGAAAGGAAATAAAGGACTGGTCTCCTGGACAACCTCAGCTATATAGCACCAAGGTCCAAGGAGTAACCCCGCCAGCACCATACAAACACTAATAATGAAAAGGGGAAGTGGTGGGAGCAGTTACCACATCCAGTGCAAGAAAAGCTGGCATTAAAAATGAAAAAAAAAAACATAGGCCCGAAGGGCCTGATATGGATCTTAAAGGGGACCCTATACCAAGGCCAGGAAAGGGGGGACAAGCAGGCTCTCCCCCTTCTTAACCATACCAGGCCATATGTCCTCAACATGGAAGGACACTTTGGGGAGGGGGTTCCCCCAAAGCACTTTGTTCCCATATTGATGAGAACAAGGACCTCTTCCCCACAACCCAGTCCCGGTGGTTCTTAGGGTCTGGGGGCAGAGGGCAAGTGAAGGGACATCGCTGGAAGACCATGCCCCATGGTTTCCTGTTTTTTGGCAAGTGTCTCTCCAATGGGGCATGTCGCCAATTTACAAATCGATTCGGAACATCAGATCTGATATATGTAACAAATTCCAAAAACAAATCATTTTACCATAACAAATATGACAAAACAAAATTATGTACTGAATAAATGAATCCAAAACAAAAACTAAACACATTTTCTTCTTGCGCACATCTCTACTGCAGATCCCCTAAAATGAAAAAAAAAAATGATGTCCTACAGTAAAACACTCACCAACATTGAAATAAGAAATATTTTTCCTATCTCATAAAATAGTCTCTTAAAACGTAATTCCTACTTACACCCTCTAATTCCACTCTAACATTTAACCTAACCCATAAAGGGAATCCTTAACATGTATCCCACAATAATAATTACGAGTTACATAAATTGAATGTTAGTTTAGAATGGTATAAAGCAACTTTACAGAATCAGCTTGCTCATACACCCATGCCCCACATGTACATGAACTTAATGCATGCTGCCTAATTTATTCATTGGGGATTGTTTTTTGACCTATTACAGGTATGCATATAATGCAGGAAACTTTTTGGATGGAGCTTATCTCAAAACAACCCTAACACCCTTTTTCAAAATCTTCATATAGATTTGATCCCTGTAGATCATCAGGATGTACCATTCAACTATATTCCTGACTTTTGAAAACTCTACACTATACAGGGTGGAAAAAACTTGTATGTGCTGCTCTCTTTTTTCCATTTCCTCTCTTCTAACTGGGAGTCTCTAGGTGTATCACTAGCAATATCTAGGGCTCTATTCATAACTGGTTGGGAGTAACCTTGTTGAGTGAATCTGTGATACATCGCCTCAGACTCATATCTGAAGTCCATCTCATCTGAACAAATTTGACCAGATCTTAGTAATTGTCCTACTGGGATCCCCCTAATGGTGTGCCTAGGGTCCCCTGAATCAGCTCTAAGAACAGGGTAGCCTTATAGAGGTTTCCTGTATAGGCCACGACCTTTCCATTTCTTTGCATCAATTGTACATCTAAAAATGGAATTGTATGCACATTGTTATTCCCTGTGAATTTTAAATTGAATCTGTTGTTATTGAGGTAGTCAATGAAGCGTTCTAATGAAAAATCAGAACCCTCAAAAACAAAAATCAGATCATTTATATAGCGACAAAAAAAACCTGATCTGGGGATGAAATGGGTTTCCATCACCGTAGATTTGTACCATCTCCCACAAACCCATGTACAGGTTGGCAAGAGAGGGAGAAAACCTAGTGCCCATAGACTCTCCAAATCTCTGGCAGAAGAACTCCCTATCAAATTGAAAAAAGTTATGTGCAAGAAGATACCCCAAACTATCTAAAATGAACTCCTACTGGACATACGTAAGGCAGCTATACCTATCCAAATAGAAGGTAATGGGGGGTGTGGCCTGCAGCGAACGTGGAAGGACACACCTTAGGAGTGCTCTGACAGACCCGGAGAGAATCCACGGGAATCCACCGGCCAGATGACTGGGTGAGACACCAGACACCCTTCACTCGCCTCCCTGTCACACCAGCATCCTCACAGCCGAAAACCACGCGCCGCGAACGCCGCACGGCTCCAAATCGAGCCCGCAGCTTTTTGTGGCCTACACGAGCGGCACTCGGGGACGGTCTCCTGAGCCACTAACGCTCCATCCACAACCACCGGGGGCAAATTACATCTTAATCCACCCACGGGAACACTAACTAACTAACTAACTCCGGCTGCAAAACAGACCCAAACTAACTAAATAAAAGAGCCGATGCCTACTGCGGCTGCCATCTTAGAAAGCCGAAGCCTAGCGATTTGACTACACAGGGAGCAAAAGAACATTCCAGACATACATACCCCTGTACCGCTCCAAATCTTCATCTGCTCCTCCACCAAAGTACTTATTTACGGCCAGATACTGTATGAATCTCAGATAACTCCTATCGGCGGCCATCTTGGTACTCCTACTTCACCTAGCAGCCATTAGCAGACTGTGATGGCACTCTAAAAAAGGATACCTGTGAGGCCTGATCTATAAACCACAGCAAGTGCAGGAGAAAGGACATTTATTAGAGCTACACATACATAAATGATAATGTCCCGGAAGAGAAAGGACGAACGGAATCCTAAAAAACTGACAGCATTTTTCCAATTACCCCATCCAATGAAGGGAAACACCCATGAAGGAGATTTGTCTCACACAAAAGCTCACTCAGACTCATACACAGACCTTCCTGATGCAGAACCAGGGGAAGAGGATACACCCCAATTGCCACCATCACCCCTACAATCACCACCTCCCAGCCCATCAACGCAGAGCCCAGCCAAATCCAAAATGAAATTGGATCCTTATAACCAGATCTCACCCTGTGAAGAGGTTGAAAAATCACAACCCCCACAATCCATAGCATCCTTCCCGACGACAGGGCAACCAGTTCTGGACTCTACGCTAAAAGACATGCTCCTATCTCTGCAACGCTCATTAACAACCAGTTTCACATCAGTCCTCACCAAATTCTCAACAGAGCTAAAAAACATTGACAATAGAGTTCACTACATAGAAAGCGAAATGGAAGAATGCGCTGTCACTGTAAACGATCTGGTCGATGCCTACAACGAACAGAAAGAGGATACTATGTGGATAAGATCCAAATTAGCCGACCTCAAGGACCGCTCAAGGCAAAATAACCTAAAAATCCGGGGGATCCCGGAAACCATACACCCGGCGGAGCTCCACACATACGCCACTAAGCTATTTTCAACCATAGCGCCCGAAATGTCACCAATAGAACTTACAATTGACCGCATCCACAGGATTCCTAAACCCTGAAATTTAGATTATACCATACCTAGAGATGTCCTGCTGAGGGTCCACTTTTTCCAAGCCAAAGAACAAATTCTAGCCACATCAAGATCTATGACACACTTCCCGGATCCATTTGCGGGGTTACAAATATACCCGGACCTCTCCCAACACACTCTACAATTAAGGAGACAGCTCAAAACTGTGACAAAAGCTCTGAACAATCACAAACTGGTCTACAAGTGGCGCCATCCCACCACTCTTGTAATCACTAGGAACGGAACCCATCACACCATCTCAAATATCCACGATGGCACAAAACTCCTACACTCTTGGGGAATAATCCCAGAACTTCCACAAGACGATCGCTCTAAAACGGCTCAATCCCACTTCCCTCAACACAATCAAAGGAACAGAGGGACAAATCACTAACACCCAAACGAATCTCCTCACGTCCAGAAAACCACAACCCATTTCGATCAGGCTTCTGGTTCACCCCCAGTAAGGCCCTGAACTTTACCCCTCATCTCATCAGCTGCTCTCAGAGTGCAGGATAGCTGATTGTTACCAGTTCGCATTTGTTTTGTTTATTGTTTTCTATTAATTCTTTCTTATTACACCAGTTCTTCATCTGCTCAGCGGCCCTTGGGCCACAGATTTAATACTTCACCTTCCAAGAACATCTGATTAAACTCTCCTCAGACTGTTTGCATTGAACCTTGATCATCTCACCTAACACCATTGACTTTATACCCAAGCAGAACCAAGCAAGAGCAAAGCATCACTTCTTAAAGGTCCAACTTCACGCTCCACGCACTGGACTTGAATCTCATCATCGCACCCTACGGAAGAAAGCCGGCGAATAGAAGAATCAGACGCGCTGCCTTCCAACCCGCCTTATACCAGCATCTGCACATCTAAACGTGAGTTTCACCCCTACACTCTACAACTCTCACTCAATTATGTCTATAAACATACTCTCCATAAAGGCCAAAGGACTGAACCATCCGGCTAAAAGAAATTAACTATGGAACACAGCTCTTAACCATAATTGTGACATTCTCTGTATACAAGAAACACACTTTGCCTTGGGAGATACCCCAAAATCCCAACACAAATCTTTTTTATACATATCTTTCAATCTAACTTTACAAAAAAACAACGTGGAGTAAGTATAGCATTCAGAGACACTATATCCTTTCAATTACACCAATGTACTACAGACCCAGAAGGAAGATACCTCATTATCACTTGTACAATAGAAAACTCTCTGTACACCATTGCATCTCTGTATGTGCCTAACCAATGCCAAATGGGATTTCTAAGGTCCACCACAAAAAATGTTTTAGACCTACAGCAAGGCCACCTACTAATCTGTGGGGACTTTAATTTGGTTCCTGATTATGACTTGGACTCCTCTTCTGGACCCAAAAGGTTTCACTCGCCTCTAAACAAATTTATATCAGAAAATGACCTTTACGATGTGTGGAGGTGTTGTCACGCGGAGGAGAGGGACTATACTTACCTCTCCCCACGTAACAACACGTACTTCCGAATCAACCTTTTTCTATCTGACAAATGGCTACTACAAAATGTCCAATCGGCAAAAATCCACTCAGTCTAATGGTCGGATCATGCACCCATAAGCATAAAAATTACAAACAGATCTACACCTCGCCAATCGTACAAATGGAAAGTGAACAATACTCTTCTGCATCATCCCACCAATATTGAATACTTATCTGAACGCCTGGAAGAATTTTTCTCTTCCAATAAGGGATCCGTATCTGACCCGGCGACTCTGTGGACGGCCCATAAGGCCTTTATTAGAGGTTTCTTTATACAACTTGGCTCAAAAATGAAAAGGGGGAAGACGCGGCGCATAACAGAACACACAGCAGCAATTGAAAAGGCAGACACCCTAAACAAACTCCACCCCTCTCAAACTTTACAAACAGAAATCTTTAAACTGCGTAATGAACTCCGTACACTACTACTAGAAAATTTTGAAAAAAATACAGCGTAAATTTAGAGCCAATACATACACCACCAGAAACAAAGCCGGTAAAGCCACGGCCCTTCGAATCAAAGGATACCATGCCAGGAATAAAATTGCATACCTACTCCACCCCGTCACACAAGAGAAATTACTGAATCCCCAATCGATTGCTGATGCCTTCAGCACATACTATAGCAGCTTGTACAACCTAACCGAAAACCAGACCGCCCACAAACCTACCCAGGAAGAAATACAATCATTCCTTGACCAGATTAAACTCCCCAAACTATCGACAAACCAATTAGAATCCCTGAACGTACCTTTCACCCCAGAAGAGATTAAAGAAACTATAGAAAAATTACCCAATCTGAAATCCCCAGGTCCAGACGGACTAACAGGAGAATATTTCAAAACCTTCCACAAACATATTATCCCGTACCTCTGTGAACTTTATAATAATGATGCCGCATCCTCCTCCTCCTTTCCAAAAGAAACGCTTTATGCAATGGTGGTGACCTTACCAAAACCGGGCAAAGACCCGACAATACCACAAAACTTCCGCCCCATATCCCTCCTAAACTTAGACCTGAAAAATCTATGCCAAAATGATAGCAAATAGACTAGTGAACATTTTTCCAAAACTGATACATATAGATAAATCCGGTTTCACAAAAGGGCGACAGGCCTCGGACGCCACAAGGAGGTTAGTTAACATAATTCACCACGCAATCACTAACCTAAACGCCTTCTCTGCTTCTCTCCCTAGACACAGAGAAGGCGTTTGACAGGGTTAACTGGGACTACCTGGCTCTAGTCCTACAAAAATTTGGATTCATGGGACCCATACTTAAAGCAATCCTAGCACTATACACTAACCCATCGGCACAAGTCTTCACGTCCAACCTATTATCCAAACCATTCCAAATCACAAATGGCACAAGGCAGGGGTGCCCATTATCCCCCTTGATTTTCAACCTAGTCATGGAACCCCTGGCTGAGCACATCAGATCCAATTCCAAAATAACTGGCCTAACTATCAACTCCCACCAACATAAAATCAGCCTTTTTGCGGATGACGTTATCCTAATTTTAACTAACCCGACATCTTCCCTACCAGAAGTGCAAAAAATGCTACAATGGTTCAAAGAGGTGTCTTACTACAAAGCAAATGAAACTAAATCAAATATCCTGGACATAGGAATTGACACCACAACACGAATCCTCCTCCAATACCAGTTCCCATACGTATGGGCGGATACTAGTATAACCTACCTAGGCATACAACTAGCCAGATCCTCCAAGTCTCTATTCCAGCTTAACTATCTCCCTATCCGCAATAAGATACAAACCGAAATGCAAAAAATAACCAAACAAGAATTCTCATGGTCAGGAAGACTAGCAGCTTTCAAAATGATACACTTGCCCCAAATAATCTACCTATTCAGTACTTACTAATCCCAATCCCATCCAATTATTTCAAATCGTTACAATCTATATTGTCCAAACTTGTTTGGAACAGTCAAAAAGGCTAGGTGTGCACATCATAAACTAATCAAACACAGAGCACATGGGGGAACAGGTTATATTGACTTTGCCGACTACTACACAGCGACCGCTTTGTTCCAGTTTAGGGAATGGTTCTCACCATCACCACTAACAACCTGGAGCAGAATAGAAGCCTCATATGACCCCCATTACCCATTGATTGAATGGTTATATAGAGCACAACTAGGAGCACATACTCCTTCCTACCTACCTCCCACTATGCAAGTGACAATCAAAGCGTGGAAGCACCTACTCCAAGAGGCTAAACAATTTCCAACAATCTTACCCCTACAAATCCCACTTACAGCCTTAAGCCCTCTCATAGGTCAAATATCCCTCACCACATGGATACAAAACGGAATCAAATTTATACACAACCTTTATCAAAATAATCTTCTCAAAGATTTCCCAACACTCCAAGGAGAATTCAGACTCCCACCACAAGACCTATACAAATACATACAAATCAAACACTGCCTCTCCCGAATCAAATTTACCACACAAGACATTCTGGCCCAAGCCTGGCACTACCTAACATCTAAAAACCCGCATCTAAAAGGAATCACCGTATTTTACAATTTACTACACCAAAAACTGGTATTTCACAAATTTCCCCCATTCCTACAATGGGAAAAAGACCTAGGCCAATCTTTCACCGAAGAACAATGGTTAAAAGCCTCAAGGATAACTCAGAAAGTCACCCTCTGCTCTACACTGCAAGAGCTTTCTACAAAAATCACGTTAAGATGGTACTTAACTCCGAACAAACTATCACACTTTACTCCACAGCTCTCAAACAGGTGTTGGAGAAACTGTAGAGATAAGGGTGACCTCCTACACATATTATGGGGATGCCCAAAAATTCAAAAATTCTGGCAAGATATCTTCCATATAATATCCAACATCACCCACGTAAACATTCCACTAAGTCCAAGCCTTGCCCTTTTGTTCCTAGACACAGGGTCTCTCCCAAAATTTTCACATTGCACAATCACCCACATACTCTTAGCAGCCAGACTCACCCTAACCAGAAACTGGAAAAACCCTCTACCCCCCTCTACAACAGAAGTGTTTTCCTTGACTGACACACATTGCTCATATGAGATGATGATGGCCATATCCGTAGAGCACTCACAAAAGCTAATAAAGCAATGGTCACCTTGGCGTACATGGTATTATGACATCAATAAATGTTAAGACCTATAGGAAATGTGGTTTCCAACCAATTTCAATATGCTATGATCCTTTTTTTTTTTTTTGTAATTCTACTGTGATAAGTTGCACTAGATAATACTATGCATTGTTATTGAACACTTCTCAATACTTGAAACAACTAGAATGTCCACTGTCCTTTCTAATCTATTGTAATATGACGCACTAGATTACACTATGCAATGTTACTGGACACCTTCTAATGTTTGAAACTACTATAATGACCATTGTTTGATGTATTTGTTAACATAAATACTAAACTCAAGGGTGAAAGATGAAGAGCGGGCTGCCTCACACCCCCAGCCACAGTTTGATCCCATCGGGGTGGCTGGGGCCGTGAGGGAGAATCCGTCTAGCTATATCTAGCTTTGAAAATTACTTTGCAAATCTATCTCATTAGTGAATGTACCGTGTTTAAAGTTCATACTTTCCCTGGAGATCCATATTCTCCATCCCCTAACCTGTATAAGACTATAATATGTCATTTAACTATGCTATTATTGATGTACCTGCCAAAATTTACTAATAAAAATCTATTGAAGCAAATAGAAGGTAATGGCCCCTAGACCCAATGTATGGGGGATACACGAATAGACACAGGCAACATCACAGGTTACCCAGGTATAATTTTCTTAACATTAAAATTTTTCCAAAATGCCAGTGTCTTGGGTAGTTTTCTAACCAAATGTTGTAATTGGGTGTCAACCCACTAACCCAGTCTCTCATTCAGGGATCCTGTCCCAGAATAGGCCTACACACCAGGCGATTTAAAACTTTGTGGGTTTTTGGGAGATGGTAAAAGACTACCATTACTGGAAAATGGGGACACTAGGACCTCACCCTCCTCTTTGTTAAAGACCCCAACTCTCACCTCTTTCTGTACGAGTGCTGTCAGCCTTTCCTTGTATACCTTTGTGGGTTACTCTTTAGCTTTTCATAGGTGGCATCATCGTACAACTGTCACAAGCCTTTTTATACATTATAGCATCCTGTACAACTATTAGTCCCCCTTAATCGGAAATTCCCACCAGATTCACCCATGAGGTCCTCCAGGTAAATGATCAACAAAATCTAGGGCCCGTGTGTTGGACATAGCTTCCTCATCACCTCTGACATTATTCTCTACATGACAGTTCTCAGAATAATAGTGTTTACGTAATGTAATTGCTCTCACAAATGTATTTATGTCAAGTATATTGTCAAGGAGATTAAAATGTCTTTTTGGACAGAAATGCAATCCTCTGGGCAATAAAGTAATGTCCTCTATTATCAACTCTTTTTGATAGAGGTTTAAGACATTGCAGCTTACTTCCAGTTCAGGCCTCTCAAATCATAGTAACCCTTTCCTTCGATTTTTTTGTCCCCCTTGTATTGTTTTTTGTGTGGTTGTGTTTCTTTTTCTTTTTGGTACCCCCATGTTGATTCCTATTTATACGTGACTCTCCCAAAGTGGTTGTGGTAGCTCCCACTGTGGGACTTGAGTTTGATGATTCTCCTCCTGATGTCCCCCATGTTTGATTTAAAGTATCCAACTCTGCTTACAGATATATAAAATAGGTTAAAAACATATCCACAGGTTAGCCAGCCCTTGAAATCTGTTTTATTGGGCCAGCGCGTTTTGCGGGCAGACCAGCTTCATCAGGGCCTCACATTTTATTAAAAAGTACCGTAACAACATACTGAAGTACATATAGATCAGCAAATATTGAATAGCGTATTACATCATTATCATTAACTAAACACTTGACATAAATACATGTTATATCCACCATGAAATATCACGAAGGATGAGCGAAATCCATATTATGTAGTGGAATATTGATATTTATCAAATGTATGTCATATAGCAGCTAAGACGTAGTCTATATCGCCAATATGGCAAAAATATGTAGAGGTCAAGACATAGTTACCTGTAAACGAGAACATGAACAGGTGGTGATAGAAAGCCTGCCAGCCCCCCTCCCCTTCCTTTCCTCCCCCTTCCTTTCCATATTTCCTTCCCTCTCCCTTCCCCTCCCCTCCCCTCTTCCCTTCTTTCCTTATCTGTTTCCTTCCCCTTCCTTCCCCCCACTAGACTTATGCCTAAATTTTGATTCATACGTATCTTGTATGTGGAGCATCCCTTTGAGGGATTGGGTGGTTCCTGGCAGGCTTTCTATCACCACCAATTCACATTCTTGTTTACAAGCGACTATGTCATCTGCAATATAGACTATGTCTTAGCCGCTATATGATGGCCATACATTTGATAAATAATGATATTCGGCTATATAATATGGATTTCACTCATCCTTTTTGATATTTTATGGTGGATATAACATGTATTTATGTCAAGTGTTTAGGTAATGATAATGATGTTATATGCTATTCAGTATCTGCTGACCTATATGTACTTGTGTGTGTTGCTACAGTACTATTTAATAAAATCTGAGGGGCCCTGGTGAAGCGGGATTGTCCACAAAACGTGTTAGCCCGATAAAAGGGATTCCAAGGCCAGGATAGAAACTATCTTGGATGGCTAACCTGTCAATATGTTTTTAAAACTCTTTTATATATTTGTGATTTCTCCAATAAAAATGTTATATTTTATTAATAAAGTTTGTATTTGTTCATTATACCCAAGGAGGTACATTTTAAGTCCCACATAACTTTGTAGTTTTGAGATATATTATGTAGGGGTGGTACCTTCGAAGGGTAGGAATTAGACATGTGCGGTTCATTTCATTCCAAATTAAAATTCAGAGAAATTTTCATTTTTCGGTATCCGAATTACAATAGTACCGAAATTAAATGAATCCGAATTAACGAAAAAAAAAATTAAGACAAAATTC
>BLSH010438267.1:1361920-1374054 GCA_018402905.1 Glandirana rugosa
ATCGAACCATGTTACTGGTGGACAAGTAAACTAGAATACTCCTAATACTAACGTCGTTTCTGAGTCCTGATCTCAACTCGTTTACGATCGTACACAACGATAAGATTGTGGGATCGTACACAATGATCAGATTGTGGGAGTAATTTGAGATTTCACATACTGCTGCTTTGAGCGATCTGACTGCACTAGGTAGATGCTTCTGCTTAGAGGGACAGATTATTGTTCAAAGATCATCTCCTAGTTCTAAAGGGAGAGGTTCTAGCTGCAGCTGTAAGTGACACATTATTGTTCAAAAATCATCTCCTAGTTTATTTGATGTTAGTTTATTTTCCCTATCCCCATTTTTTTGTAGGGCACTTGCCCTACTCTTACCCCCATTTTACTTCCTTTTGCAGCCCTCTAGCACTTGCCAGGACTTGGTTACAGCCATTTTGTGCCTAAAAGTTCTTCAATGGGGTTCGGGGTCCAGGATAACGTTTGGTCAACGTTCGGTGCCGAACCTGGACTTTTTCCCAAAGTTCGTTCGGCCCCCGTAGAACCCGAACGTCCAGGTGTTTGCTCAACTCTAGTCCTGAGTCTTTGCTGCAATCATAATCCTCATAAGATCAAATGAACAGGTGGTCATTGTACCAAGCTACTTCTATTTAGACTCTTCCTCATCCATAATATCAAATGTTGGGTACTTTTTAACTCTAAGCCCCCTTGGGATCATCTCAGTGGTCAAGTATTCAGTTAACGTGTAGGTATCCCAATAGGCTCTTATCTCCTTTACCATCAGCTGCTCCTTTACTATCTTCCAATACAAGAAGAAAATAAACAAATAATTGTGTACCTCTAGTAACAACATAAAATTCAGCACTAAAAGGTATACGAAAGGTAATCAAAAATGTACAACCCATCATAACAGAGGATGAAATTCTTAAAGAAATATTCCAACAACCCCCAGTACTGGCTTTCAGATAACCACCCAACCTCAGATATAAATTGATCAGCAGGAAACTTCATTCTGATTATGAAGACATGGATAAAGGCCCTGCAACAAAAATTATGTAAACTGCACAACCAAATTAATCAATCAAAATGTGTTACACACTCAAAAGGTGGCACAGACACACTATAAAGGAACATAAGGAAGATGATTTCTGCACACCTGTGGGACATCATATCTCACAACCAGACTACACTATGGACCTTAATGTTTTTGTTTGTAAAGGGAATTTCAAAACCACTCAGGAAAGGAAAACGTTTGAACTAAGAGTGGTAATTCTATTTAACACAAAAGATAATGGTCTATTTCTATCACAAGTGGACTGATACGGCTACAATAACCTCAAGCATTTTTTTGGAATAAACTTCCCCGTGGCTCCCCACTCCACATTGAGACTCCATTAGCTGTTACTTCCACAGGTCTAGTACAGCTTAATAAAAACACAAATGTTGCTGCTAAAACTACAAATCACCATTTTTTTTAACTGATATAATTCAAATAATAATTGATTGGAGCACTGTTGTAGTTTGCAAGCAAAACTAATTCTAAAAGGAAAAAAGAAAATCCACAGCCAAATGTAGTCTGTCAAAGTACACTGTAACCGAAAAAGTGCATATATTTGTTGTGACATATCTGACTCTCAGTGATTCTATGAGCCACTTCCTTGGGCACCAAGTCTGATACACATTAGAGACTTTTTTTCATATTACTTTCAAGGCAATTTTTTTACTACATAGGTCACATGTACAAATGTCATTATAGTACACAGGATGTGTGTGGCATGGCCCTGCTGCCAGAAGCCCCCCCACCCCACTCCCTAGCAATTCTTGGCCCTGATTAATCAAAGCCAGCATTGCTGTAAATACACAGCAGCTATGGTGGCTGCAACTGTCAAGAAAAGTCCATCTGACTCATTTCCATTAACATTGTTAGTCAGGCCATACAATATGTAATTGTCTTTCCTTCAATTACAGGTTGTAGGAAAGAAAATCACCCAATTCTCCCATCAACACAGTCAGTGTTGATGGATGAATCCCTCCCACTGTGCTATTGTATTCTGGCAGTGGGAGGTTTCCCAGCTGTCAGAATACAATGATCACTGCTGGCAGCTATAGCCAATGCTAATAACTGAAAGAAAAAAAAACCCACAGCCTGATTGTAGTAAAGTTAATAGATTGAGTTCAATATAATCAGTCTGCCCATAGATGGATCAGAATTTGAGCAGTTGTTGCTGAACTGGCTAAATCTCAATCCATCTATGGCTGACTTATGAACTAATTAACTGCTTATTCTCCTGCTCCATTCAATGATTATTCCCCTGCTGATTTTTTGATCATTTCGATTTTATCAACCATAAACAGTCAAACGTTTTTTGGTTTTGCTTGTTTTATTCTTTAATACTTTTACAGATTTAACATATATTTACACATCTTAACTCATGTTAACAGACAACACAAAATTGATATAAATGCTTTATTTCATTTGTAAACAACTTTGCAAGGCTTTGCACCAGAATCACAATTTTAGTGTAATTTTAAACATACAAAATACAGAGTAAAATGTATATTTTTTATTTATAGTAACACTGTTTATTTTGAAAAAGAATAAATTGCTCTGGCGCATAGGGGGTGAACAGATGTTAGAGGGCACATGGTTAAATGGAAGCAGTCTTTTTACCAGGTGCATTTTATAAAAAAATACTTCCCATGTCAGAACAAAGGGACCATGGAACTTAGTTCGCAGCAATGCAAGTCAAATGCAAGATCTTTTTGTCAAAAGTCTTCCCCTTATGGCTATCTCAAAAGCTAAGACCAATAAGAACAGATTGGATTTAAACCACCTCTTAGCTTGTTACATATCTTATAGATATCTGATAGCCAGTCATGTTTATTTTATACTGTACATTTCAAACCATTTCTGCTTAGGCCTCATGCACACAGCACATATTCTTTCAGCGTTATTGCACTAGCGTTTTTGGGCGTATTTGAAGGTTTTGGAGCAGTAACATTTTAAACACTTTTTTTTTTTCATAACGGATCAAAAACATCCAAAAACATTGGTGAGCCATGTTTTTGCACTTTTTTGAGCGTTTGAGCATTTTTACAGCTGAAAAATGTCTCCCAGAACCCATCAGTCTTGGGTTTTTTTTTCCAGTTCAAAAAGGCTTCAGCCAAAAACAGTTATACAGCCTATGTGTGCATGAACACATAGGATAACATGATGGGGAGTTTATTGATTGTAGGAAAAAATGTCTGAAGCTAAAAACAGCAGCTCTAAAAACGTCCTGTGTGCATAGGGCCTTACAGTTGTTGTAAAGGCAAAAGGTTTTTTTTTATCTTAATGCATTCTGTGCATTAAGATAAAAAGCCTTCTGTGTGCAGCAGCCCTCCTCAGCCCCCTTAATACTTACCTGAGGTCCCTCTTGCTCCAGCGATGTTGTAGGAATGTTTCAGCCGCCCGGGACTCCCCCCCTCATTGGCTGAGATGTCAGTGTGGTGCCATTGGCTCCCAATACTGTCAAAGCCTGTCAGTCAAAGAGAATAGAAAGAGACAGGGCCAGGCCACAGCTCCATGTCTGAATGTGCACAGGAAGCTGTGACTTGGCTTGGGTGCCCCCATAGCAAGCTGCTTGCTGTGGGGGCACCCAACAGGAGGGAGGGGCCAGGAGCACTAAAAAGAGGATCTGGGCTGCTTTGTGAAAATCCAGTGCAACAGAGCAGGTAAGTAAACATGTTTGCTATTTTTAATTAAAAAAATAGACTTTTCAATCACTTTAATGTTCTATTAATTTTATATTGAAACAATACAGAAGGAGGAATAAAGTACAGTGATACCTCGGTTCACAAACGTAATTCGTGAAATGACTCTGATCATGAACCAAATTGGTCGCGAACCGAGACAAATTTTCCCATAGGGTTCATTGTAAATCCGGTTAATCCGTTCTGAACTTTTTTTGTTTTTGAACCACAAAAATATGAAACAAAGTACAGTACAGTATGAAGAGAGAGACCACTAACCTTACTTGAGATGACTTCTGCCATGGAGGAAGGTGGGTGGGAGGTGGTTATTGTTTGGAAGGAGAGTCCCCCTCCATAAGGACATTGGGGAGATCTCCTTCAGGGGTTTCCTCTCTTTTTTTTTTTCTTAGCCGCAGGCTCAGTTTTGCTGAAAAATCTGTCCAATGTCACTTGTCTTTTCCTGTGCTGCATAACCCTCTGGAAATGAGAGACCACGTCATTGTTCATCAGATTTAACACTCTGTTCATTACAGTTATGTTGGAGTGGTGCTTCTCAAAAAAAATCATGGCACTCATTCCATTTTTCCATAATGGATTTTATGACATCACTGCTAACCTCCTCCCTGTCTTCCTCTTCCTCAGTGCACTGCTCCTCAAAAAGCACCTACTGCTGCTCACTGTGGAGTTCAGAAAGTTCTTCTGTGGTCAGCTCCTCCTTATGTTCCTCAACAAGCTCCTCTACATCTGCACTATCGATGTCCAGAGCCATACTCTTGCCATGGACATAATCTCCTCCACTACCTCTGCACCAGACCCTTCAAAATCATGTTCAGTGACACATTCTGGCCACAGTTTCCTCCAGGCTAAGATTAAGGTTCGGCGAGTGACATCTTCCCAGGCTTTGTCAATGAGGAGTGCAGTGGAGAACATTGAAATGTCTCTTCCAGAATTCTTTCAGAGTCAAAGACGTCTCTTCAGTGACATTAAAACACCTAGTGAAGAGCACCTTTGTGTACAGCTTCTTGAAGTTGCAGATCACTTGCTGGTCCATGGTCCAGAAGAGGTGTCATGTTGGGGGGGAGGAACTTGACTTATATTAAGTCATACTCAGTGTCCATATCATCCACCAAGGCTGGAGGGTGTGCCGGGGCCATCAGAAGAAGACACCTTTCAGGCAGTTTGTTGTCAGAAAGATATTTTTTACAGTGGGTGCAAACACTTCGTGCAGCCATTCCATGAACAATTGCCTTGTGACCCAAGGTTTTGCATTGGCCCTCCGCATGACAGGCAGTCTGGCCTTGTTCACATTCTGTTCCCTGAATGCAGGATGGGTCTGGGAATGGTACACCAGTAGTGGCTTAATCTTCAGATCAGCGCTTGCTTTTGCACACAGTAAAAGGGTCAATCTGTCCTGCATGGGCTTGTGCCTCGGCAGTGCCTTTTCCTCCTGCGTGAAGTAGGTTCTGGTCTGCATTTTTTCCAGAAGAGCCCTGTTTCATCACAGTTGAACACTTGTTGAGCGATGTATCCTTCTGTCTTCGTGAATTTCTCAAATTCTATCTTGTAGGCTTCTGCAGCGGCATTGTCAGAACTGTAAGCATCACCATGTCTTGTCACACTGTGGATGTCACTTCTCTTGTGGAATTTTTAAAACCACCCTCTACTGGCTTTAAATTCTTCCCTTGCTGCACTGTCAGCTGTTTCTCATTTAACCACACTGACAAACGTTTTTCCACCTCTTCCACCACTTGCGTCCTCTGCTTGGTTAACATCATTACTCCTTTTGCCACATCAGCTCCTTTGATGGCAGCTTTTTTCTTCAAAATAGTCGAGATTGTCGACTTCGCCATCTTGTACTCCAAGGCCAGATCAGTCACACGAATACCATGGTCATGCTTTTCTATAATTTCCTTCTTCAACTCAATGGTTATTTTCTTCACAACCTTATTCTTAGAATTCCTGCTGTGCACATTCTTGTCACCTTTATTACCGCTCTGTACTTTCTTTTTACCACCATGCTTGCTCTGCACATTCTTGTCACCTTCATTTTTGCTCACACATTCTTGTCACCTGCATTTCCGCTCTGCACATTCTTGTCGGCTACATTTCTGCTCTGCACTTTTTTGTCACCTGCATTACCGCTCTCCACTTTCTTGTCAACCTTAGTTACCGCTCTGCACTTTCTTGTCACCTGCATTTCCACTCTGCACTTTTTTTGTCACCTGCATTACTACTCTGCACATTCTTATCCCCTTCATTCCTGCTCTACACTTTATTCTTGCCACCATGCTTGCTCTTAATTTTCTTTGGAACCATATTGAATGGCCGGTACAGTACGTGCTTAAAAGCACACAAAAAAAAGCTGTACAGTAACTCACAGTACTCTTCTCTGTGACCAGGATCCACCTACAGGAAGTTGCAACCACATGTCAGAGCAGGGAAGAGCAGGGAAAATGGCCGCGGCCTGTGTTTGTGAACCGAAGCAGAGTTTACATACTGAAGCAAATTTTTATGAACTTTTCTGTTCACAAACTGAGTTGTTTGTGAACAGAAGTGTTCGTGACCCAAAGTATCACTGTACAATTGTTCCTTCTAAGCTGTGATGGGTAAGAATGGGAGGGAAAGTCTGATTTATGATCTATAGTTCCTAGGAGGTTTTACAAGCCAGCAGATTTATTTAGGTTATGTGTGAAATAACCCTCTTGACAAGACATTGCCAAAGACTGATTCTATGGGGTTGATTTACTAGGGCCCCTTTGACACAAGAGGTCAGATCCGGTCTAGCTCTCTGTTTTTCAGCCAGACCCAATCAAATCCTCTATTCTCCTCGATGGAGTGCTGGAAGTAAACAAACTTGTGTCTGTTTACACCCAGCTCCCTCGGGGTCCAATCTGATCTAGGCAACAAAAAAAATGGTATCCATTCCCCTTTGGCTGGCTGGATCAGATTGGAGGGGAGTCAGGTGTAAATAAACAGCCAGTCCAATTACATCCGGCTGCCCATAGAGCAGAGTGGGGTTACCTTGTGGGCTAGGGGTACCTTGTTCTCCAGTGGTGGGTCTTTCCCTCTGTGTACTTCCAGACATTCTAAGACAGTATGCTGTTTCCATTGGCTAGCATGTGGATTTCTCAGTGTTTGAACAGCCCAGCTTGTATAAGAGAATTGTGAACAGCAAGCTCTTATGAAATTTTCAGCAAGCTTTTGCAAAGATTTTGGCAGGCTTCAAACACATTTCTCTAAGCCTTTAAAGTGATATCCAAGGCAGATATTTTTTTTCAGAACCAACAAGTCATACTTACCTGTTCTGTGCATTGGTTTTGCTCAGAGCAGCCCCAATCCTCATTTTCTCAGGTCCCTCACTGGTGCCGAGTGCCCCCTTAGCAAGCAGCTTGCTATGGGGGTACCCGAGCAGGCTTGCTCCTGAGCAACTGCCCTGTGTGTTCATTCACACATGGAGCATGGCTCAGCCCCATCCCTGCTTTCTCCTCATTGGCTGTGATTAACAGTAATGAGAGCTAATGGCTTCTGTTGCTGTCTAAACCAATGAGGAGTAAGAGACCCAAGAGAGCTGCTGTTCTCATGTACATCGCTGGAACGAGATGGGGTTCAGCTAAGTATTGGAGGGGCTGGGGGGGGATGCTGCACACAGAAGGTTTTTTACCTTCATGCATGAATGCATGAAGGTAAAAAACCTTGAGCCTTTACAACCACTTTAAAGCACCATTTAGTTTCTGTTTGTAAATGTCGAACACAGATCTTAATGGGACTGCTGATTGTCACTTTACAGAAGCTTCTAGCAGGCTTCAGTTGACTTTCAACAGGCTCTAAGTAGTGGTGAAGCCTGCTAACCAGTGGCGTAGCGTGGGTTGTCAGCACCCGGGGCAAGGCAAGTAATTTGCGCCCCCTAACCCGTCGATAATTTTGCAAAAAAAAACAAATTTCTTACTTTTTGCTAAAATACAAATCCAAAAAAAATATATATATATATAAAACATTTTTTTCATCGGTTTTGGCCGATTTATATTCTTCCTCATATTTGCGATAAAAAAAATCGCAATCGGCGTTTATTGATTGGTTTGCGCAAAAGTGGTCACGTTTATGGATGATGAGAATTCATTTCTGGGGTTTTTATTTTTTTTACTAGTAATGGCGGCGAACTGCGATTTTTAGCGGTACTGCGATATTTCAGCGGACATGTCGGACCATTTTGACACTTTTTTGGGACCATTGGCATTTATACAGTGATCAGTGCTATAAAAACGCGCTGATTACTGTGTAAATGCCATTGGCAGTGAAGGGGTTAACCTGCAGGGGGCGCTCTAAGGGTTAACTGTGTTCCCTGGGCGTTCTAACTGTGTGTGGGCTGTCCTAGCAGGGGAAGGGAAGTGATCACAGCCCTTCCCCCTTCACAGAACGGAGGTCCGTGTTTACTTACACGGACCTCCGTTCTTTCACTCTGGGGGGGGGGCATCGCGGGTGGCCGGCGGAGATCCAATCCACCGCACCCGCTCCCTGGCCCTACGCGGACACAGTGAGCGCGCGGGCGCGCCTCCGGCGGCACGCGCGCACTCACTGGGTGCGATCTCGCAGCCGCCGTCATATGACGGCGATTTGCGCAGGAGCGCCACCTTGTCGCCGTCAATTGCCGATCAGCGGTCGGCAAGCGGTTAAAGGTTGCTAGACCCACTGGCTTACATCAACTTATGTTGAGCTGGAGCAGCTACATATGGATCGAAATCTGTCTCCTCACTGTTGAACCAACCAAACTTCAATCCATCTGGTCAGCTCAACATGCCAGTCTTGACCTGCACCTGCAGACCGGGAACTGTAACATCCCAAAGAAACTTCAGTTTTGGAGATGCTCTGCTAGCACTACACAGCCAGCCCACTGAGCCCAGTAGTACTCCAGTCCAGCCATTCCTGACTCCTGTCACTCGTGACTCCTACCTTTTTTTTCACCGGCTGTCCCGGACGGACCCGATCACAGCAGTCAGCAGGCTAGGTTTTCTCCTCCAGGTCCCCCTAGGTTTTCCTCCTCCTGCAGCGTCTGTCACCACTGGCTCCCTTTCTCCTCTCTGGCCTGTGTCACCTGCCGCCGCTGCCAGCTTCTTCTTGCTGCTGCCTGGGCTGGTCTGGTGTGGTTCTCTCCCGCGCTCAGCGCTGCGCTGGGCGGCCGTTGCACTGTCCCTCCCCCAGATAGTCCCTTGCTCTTTCTTCGCACCCACCGCACCGCACGCCTGGCACCCCCCCCTCCACAGTGGGCGGCGACCCGGCAGCTCGGATTCGCACAGCCAGAACTGCAGAAAGAGTGAGTGAGCCAGGCAGGGGCAGAGAGCTGCGAGTGCGAGCGCGCCCCCCCAGATGATGCGCCCGGTGCGGCCGGCCCCCCCTGCACCCCCCACGCTACGCCTCTGCTGCTAACAGCTTGTTTAAAGTGGCAATCGGCACTCTCATTTGGATCTGTGTTCACCATTTACAAACTGAAGCTGAATTGTACTTTAAAAGCTTCAACAAAGCTTGCTGAAAGCTCTGCAAATGCTTTGTAAAAACTTACTGTTCACACTGCTCTTATACAAGCTGAAGCCTGTGTGAAACAAGCCCTAGTGTTCTCTTAGTGTGTTTCTTGGCGTCTTTTGTGATTTCCACCATTCCTATTTATCCCAGTCTTGCTCCCAGTTTGTCCTTGCTTGTTTTCTGCCTTGCTTCCAGCGTGTCCCAGTTCATTTCCAGCTTTGTTCCCAATGTATCCCTCCCAACCTTGTTTCACTCTACTTTTATCCTGCTCTGTTCACTGTGTGAGCCTCTACTTGCATTTCATCTTCCTTCACCTCTATATCTCTAGCGCCCCAGTTTATTACTAGTTTCTCTGCACCAGTCTTATTCCCCGGTGGCTTTCAGCCTGCTTTATTTCCTGCACCCAAGGCACTCCCAGTTTGTTTCTCTCATTTGTCTTTCTGTGTATTCCTGTATTCCTCTAACTATATCCCTGTATATCCTGCCATCTTATTAGCCTAGTGTCCCAGCACTGCAATACAGTTTCCCCTACTCTCAGTTGCAGCCTACCGAAGGACTGCAACCTGGATTTTGCCCGCAGCGCAACATCTCCACATCTAGTAGCTCTGGTGAAGACCAGGAGATATCTTAGATCCTGTGCCTAGGCCCTTTACATGGTTCTTACCACTTCTAAATGAGTGGCTATAGCCTAGTCCTCCATGTCCACCATATGGCTTTCATCTTGATCCACACAGTTTTTGTCAGCCACGCCATCCCTGGTTGTTGTGACAATAATATTATCTTCTCACCCTATAATACTCTTTTTTTGTGTGCTCCAGTAGTGATTATATCGTGTACTTCTATGCTCTGTGCTATTCATTTTAAAGTGCATTAAAAATTACTCTACATTAAAAAATAAATAAATAATAGGAAGTTGAAAGTGTCATAGTGAAAATAAAGAGTAGTGCTGTTTACTTTGTGTGCCCCTAAACCCAAACTACAATTTTAAATTCTCCCTGGAAATGCATTTTCAGAGATAAAATTCCGCAATAGATTGAATAACCATTTAAGTCAGAAGCAAATTACTTTAACATGTACTGTGAACAAACTGTGCTCTAGGCATATGGAAATACAATGGGATATCCAAGGTCTGCATGGACAATAAGATGAAATTACTTAAGGCAGCACATCCAAAGAGATACATTTTGTAATATTTTATCAAATCAAGGGTGGCCACAGATGGGTAGCTATTTCAATGAAAATGTTGGTGCCTATTTCTGGACAAAAACATTTCCCTTGCATTAATTATACCTGCTTCTACTCATTTCTTAGCCCCTTTGTATTTAGAGCTTCAGCATTTCAGTGTGATGGTGATACAGTGTGAGTCAACTGAACTACAGAACAGAAACTGTCTGATCTGTGTTGTATGGACATAGGTGAGATGTTAGAGATGTAATGGGGTTTACTTACTAATAGCAAATACGCTGTTCACTGTGCAAGAATTTTTTTAGGTTGCAGTGGAATATTCCCTTAGCTTAATAAATGTAATGACAATTCTTTTTGCAAAGAATACCCAATCATGTGCAAGAAAAATAAAAAATAAAGGATTTTTGCTTGCACATGATTGGAAGATGGATATCACTAAAGCTTCACCTCATTCACTAATTTAGGGGAAAATTTCCCTGCTATGTGACAATCCCCTTGCAATGTGAACAGCTTAGTTGCATTTAAAAAATCCACCACAATGTCTCAGGAAAGAGAACCTGTCACAACCACATATCAGCCACCTTGGTACAGTAATAAGGTTACGTAGGGAAAAAATATAATATATTAGGAAAAAAATTTGTAAAATACTCCTGAAAAATACATTTAGGATGTACTGTATGTATGTCCCTATTAACCTCTAACCAGTGGCAGCTCGTCAATAGCATGAGCGCGCCCCCCTCCCAAGCTGGGAAGCTGATTTGCTCGTGTTTAGGGCGTTTTCGGGGCACAAGCGATTCGCCCTGAACACTCCCCACTCTACAATCATTTGTCCCTTGCTCCTGTCCTTGTTTTTATTGGCCGGGACAGAGGACAACTGGGTGGTGCTTTTTTGGCACCCCAGCATGACTTCTGGTTTCCCAGCTGGCTTACTGTTATGCTGTGGAGTCCGGTCTGTGGAGACTGACTCCAGGACCTTGTGATGTGAGGTGGGGAGCTGATCACTGATGTGGCAGATGGAAGCAGAGCTGGCAGTGCAGAGCCTGCCTGTAGTGTAGCCAGAGCCCGAAGGTCAGTGCAGGGATCAGAGGTGATCTCTCCCTCTACAGGATTCTACAAGTCAGTGCTGAGGTGGTCTATGGTCCAGACTTCAGTTCATGTGGCTGCTGTGCACTGCTCTATATACTGTACTCTCTTGTCTGTGCTGAATCATATTTTTTGTCTCCTTCTAGTCTGTGTCTCCCTCCACCTCACACCCCCTCTTCCTCCATTCCCAGGAAGTGGCAGCAGCTTGTCATGGTGCTGGCCACATATTAGACAGAGAATGAGGCTGAAAGCCCTTCAGTGTTATTAGTGGAGGAGAGAGAACTGTGGATTTATCTTCGGGTTACACATATAAAGCACAAATAATTCCTAATCATCTTAGTCTACAGCACTTGTTTGTTGTAGAGGGAAGGTATAATGGGTCAGGCTATATTTCCTTTCCTTCATCTCTTTCTTCCGTGTTATAAGTGAAGGAGAGAGCATTGTGCATTCATCTTTAAGTTGCAGATATAAATCACAATTAAGGATTACCTCTCTATCTCTCTCTCTCCCCCTCTGTCTCTCTCTTTCCCCTCTCTCTCTCCCTCTCCCTCCCCCTCTCTCTTTCTCCCACCCCCCTCTCTCTCTCTCTCTCTCACCCCCTCTCACTCTCTCTCTCTCTCTCTCTC
>BLSH010438267.1:1385799-1400593 GCA_018402905.1 Glandirana rugosa
ATAAGTTTATTCAATACACTTAATACAATACACTTAATCGACAGGTACCTGCTCCACCCCCCCCCCCCCCCGAAAAATGCCAAATGTGGCAGCAGAGGGGGGAGATAGCAAATAAGCTTTTGGGTGGAGCTCTGCTTTAAGACAAAATAGGCTTTAGAAAATCTTTGACTGATCCTATGTTGTTGGAAAGCTTGTGATCACCCAATTGAATATTTTTTTCTGAAAAAGGTATGAGCCAACAATGGTGCTGGTGGAGCATTACTTCAGTCTTACAATGAATTTAGGGCATTTTATTAAAATGTTCTAAATTTTCACAACATATAGAACGGCCTGTGATCCATACATTCACTTTTCAGCTATAGAGTAAAACTAAATATCTGAAATGCAATACATATCTCATTCATTGATTATGACATTGAACACAGAATTCTCTCAGTGTGTTTCCATTGTCAGCTAATTCACATAACAGCTAATTCACATAACATAATTCACATAACTTATTTGAATACAATATAAATTTTATTCTCAGGAAGCCAGTGCTGCTAGAAACCTTTAATGATGAACCAAATAAAAAGGAAAATGCACACCTTATAAAAGAACTAGACAAAAAAAAAAACAAAATGAAATTAAAAAACCCCAAAATGAAAATGCTAATCATAAAAATGAAAAACTGCACATTCATAGGAATATATCACAATAGCAATCCCCCAAATACAACCTCTGTTAAGATGGGCAGTTTTTTTACTTTTATGATCAACATAAAAAATGGAAAATTCAAATTTATATTGATAACATAATTTAACTGATCCATTCTATCACTACATTAATGCTACCATTGTTGATGTGCATGGTGTAAGGAATGTCTCCGTGACGTATAGTTATTATTATGTTTTTATGCAAAGCAAAAGGTCGTTGGTACTCACGAAAATGTACCTGGGAAAGAATAGAAAACACAATTTATTTCTTACATTACATTTCTTAGAGAGATGCATCATTGATGGAATTATCAAGGGCAAATACTCTAGGTTGATGAAAACAGCAGGCCTAAACTAATGACAAATCTGCAGTAAACAACATAGTACAAAACATTTTTGTATACAATATTTTCAAAACTAACTCATACTAACCTTCACCTTAGAACCCTCCAAGTACTGAAACTAAGCCTTGCTTTTTTTAGATGAAATATGGTAGGTGCTTTCATGTAAGATGTTTGTTGTTAAAAAGAAATAGAATTGAGAGATGGTACTTACCATTTAACCACTTCCCGACTGTGTCGCGTACATCTACTGTGGCAGTGTGGCTCGTTATCACAAATCGGCGTTTATAAATGGTGGATTCGCGCATGTGCGATTTGCGGGCGAGCGTGTGCCACCACCTGTTTGCCTGCGGGTCAGGCAGACTCAATGTCCATCAGCAACCCGCGATTGCCTGTTACAGAGGAAGAACGGGGAACCGCCAGTTCCACGTTCTGACAAGTGGTATGACACTGATCTAACTGATCCCTGTACTCGGGATCAGTTAGATCTGTTATGCCCCTGGCAGCCCAGCCCCCACACAGTTAGAACACACCTAGGGAACACAGTTAACCCTTTTATTGCCCCTGCAGGTTAACCCCTTCCCTGCCAGTGACATTTATACAGTAGTCAGTGTTTTTTTCTTAGATCTGTATAAATGTCAATGGTCCCAAAAAAGTGTCAAAAATATACCGCTAAAAATCGCAGATCACCGCCATTACTAGTGAAAAAAAATGGTAAAAACGCCATAAATTAATTCTCTTGGTTTGTAAACGCGGCAACTTTTGCGCAAACCAATCAGTATATGCCGATTGCAATTTTTTTACCACAAATATGTAGAAGAATTTATATCGGCCAAAACTGATGACATGTTTTATAGCAAAAAGTTAAAAATATTGTTTTTTTTTTTCAAAATTGTCGCTCTTTTTTGTTTATAGCGGTGATCAGAAGTGACGCAGGGGTGATCAAATACCACATTAAGAAAGCTCTATTTGTGGGAAAAAAGGACGCCAATTTTGTTTGGGTACAATGTCGCACAACTGTGCAATTGTCAGTTAATGCAACGCAGTGCCGAATCGCAAAAGTGCTCTGGTCATTCAGGGGGGAAATCCTACCGGAGCGAAGTGGTTAAAGAACATTTAAAGGGTAACTTCACTTTCATGGGGAAAAAATAATAAAATAGCGTATACAATTGAGACACAAGTCATATTGTGATTGAATGATATTAAAAAATGTCCTTTCCTTTTCAATCTGCAGCCGCTGTAATTTTCTGTAAAGTGCAATGCAATAGGGCTACCTGGAGGTGTTCTGTACAGAATGTGTACAGAATGCGTACAGAACGCCCCCCAGAAACATTGTTTCCTGCTTGTGTGATTGGCTCACTGATTTTCCCAGAAGTCTACACTAAGATACAAGTCAGATATCAGGTGTCCCCTGCAACAAGAATTACAGTTTTGGTAAGGTACTTCCAATAGGAAATCACATCTAAAGGGATGCAGACCTTGCAATTTTGCTCATTAGTGGCCTGCAGCTGCAGCAGCTGGTTGATAATTATGAAACCACTCCCATTAGACTCACTTAGCACAGAGGCACAGAGGAACAGTGATCACTTCAGTGTAACAAAAGGTAGCAATCTGCAACAAACTTTGTTAAAATCCCTGCAACGTACATGGATCACCCAGAGGGGAATGTTTTTTTCTTAACAAAAGGAAAGCCATAGAAATACAGTAGACAGCTGGTTGAAAAGACATCCTTCTATTACAGGATGTTCTGTATAGGAGCTATTTTCATTGTTTGCCCTGAAATGTCTTTGTAAAGGGGTGATTTTATCCCCACTCTAATTCTCCAATTTTCCTGCTCTTTTATCATGCCATTGTTGTTTCCTGTTATTCCAAATATAGCTGTGAATCAAATAAGAAGGTAGAACATGGGCAGGACTGAGAGGTACCATACTGTTCTGTGCAGTACTGTTCTCTATGAACAGTACTGTGGAAAGCCTATGACCTCTGGGCTGTGCAGCCAGCAGAGAAACCAAGAAATCATAGAAAATCCATGGTCCTGCTTCTATGCCTGCAAATCAGGGAAAAGACTGTGTATTTATATAAATCAAGAGACAGAAAAAACTTGATTAGAACTTGCATGTCCTCTATTCAAGTGCATGATGGGAAACATTGGCAGGACGTCAAGGACAAGGTTATATGTATTTATTTTTGCTACAAAGCCAGAAAAACAGAAATCTGGATAAAAATTTCCAATGTGCCTAGCTACATTGATTTTGCAATGTTGTGCGCACAAGCAATTATCTCATTGTGGGCTATGTTGCCTGCTTGCAACTTTCAACTTCTATGAAATGGATACCTCATTTATTGCTCTACTTTCAGTGCCAATAGAGAATAAAAGAATTAACCAGTTGCCGACCACCTGAAGCATATTTACTGTGGCAGGGCAGTTCTATTGCACAAGATCACTTACCTGTACATGGTTTTGTGCAATAGCTACTGGGGACATGTGCGTGCTGCTAGAGGCATGATCGCATGCTGATTGGCCACAGGGCACTCCCCACAGAGATAGAATGGTGGTCTGCTGATGTAAACAAGGCAGACCAATGTTCTGTCATGCATGGACACCGTGATCTTGTGTTCCTGCTAATGTGTCTATGCAGTGAGCTCACCCCCCCCCCACACACACACAGTAAGAAAGCACACAGGGAACACACTTAACCCTTTGATCACCCTTGATTTTAACTCCTTCCCTGCCAGTGTTATACAGTGTCAATATATTTTTAGCACTGATCACTGTAATAATGTCACTGGTCCCCAAAAAAGTTTCAAAAGTGTCATTTAGGTAACTGATCTGTCCACCACAATGTCACAGTCCAGCTAAAAATCACTGATCATCGCCATTACAAGTAAAAAAAAAAAAAATTTAAAATATATATATCCCCTGTTTTGTAGACACTATAACTTTTGTGCAAACTAATTAATATATGCTTATTTGGATTTTTTTTAAACAAAACTAAGTAACAGAATACATATTGGAAAAAACTGATGAAGAAATTAGATTTTTTTAATTTTTGTATTGGATGTTTCATAGCAGAAAGTAAAAAATATTGTTTTTTTTAAAAAAATTGTAGCTCTTTTTTTGTTTATAGTGCAAAAATAAAAACTGCAGAGGTGATCAAATACCACCAAAAGAAAGCTCTATTTGTGGGGAAAAAAAGGACATCAATTTTATTTGGGTACAATTGTCTATTAAAATGGCCTGGTCAGGAAGGGGGTAAAACCTTCCAGGGCTGAAGTGGTTAATGTCCATAAGAAGATAAATCTCATTGCATCCATTTACAGTAGTACTGAAATGCATTTGATTTTTGTTATTGCAGAGTGTGATGTTGCAGTCGTTATTTTTGATATATGAATCACATCACATCACTATATTCAAGGCACGCAGCTAACTTTTCTTTACCTTGACACATCACCTACACTTACTGTATGTCTAGTCTTACATTTTTATTCCTTCTGAGGTCCATTTTCTTTACTGTACTCTGGCACTTGTGTTGTCTTCATCCATTTTGTACATTCATTTGGAGTTCAATGAGATAGCATATGGTGTAAAACTGAAACTATCATGAGACCTTATAATGTAGTAGTTTTGTGCTTAATTTTGTGCATGATTTTGGTGTTAACTTTCTCCATCTGCTTTCAAATAAGGGCGTATGACTTTGTTTTTTTTTGTTTTTTTGTTAATAACAAATTGTTGGTGACTTGCACATTAAATTGCCATTAAAATCCCAGCTTGTTTCCCCCTAGCACACTACTCCCATCAGAACATTAACTGGTAAGGTACTTGCTAATTACCAGTTGCAATGTTACTTAAAGAAAAATAATCATGATTACACTTTTTCATGGGAGCCCCATATGCTGTTTGAAAAAAGTACTTAGAATTCAGAGGAAAATGAAAGCACATGTAGCAGGTGAATCATGCAGCGTTCATTTCTAAGTTGACAGGTCATCGCAAAATACTTGACAGAGAAAATTATGAAGGCTAAGGTGTAAAAAATAATGTTGTTTGAAGAAATCACTCCGTGCTGTGCTTTCCGTTGGATTTTTAGTAAATGGTAAATGTCAAAGTGACCACTGTCATCAAGCCCGGAATAGCATTTAAGTTCAATTTCTTTGTTATTTGTAGGTATGCGTTCAATTTGCATCTACATTTTTACTTTGCTAACATTTTGTAATGCCAGTATGCAGTTGATTGCTATTTTAAAATAAAAATAGTGTTTGAACATGTATGGGAACAGAAAAGGTATTTGCTTATACTGCACACATTTCATAGTGTTGGTATTATTTTTTATATTATTTTAACATCTTTATCTGCTCACAGTTACATAACATAAAGCATATGTTCCTGTTAGCATTAATCCTGGTTTGGCAAGCTTAATGTTGTTGATAACTTGGCTATCTATTTTTTCTCTGAAAGTAGCAGCCAGCATAATATAGAACAATGTTTCTGAATGAAACAAAATCTTTCAGTGGAATCTGAAATATTGGATAGACATCAGAAATCTGGGTTTCAGCTAAGGTTGCCAACAATGCTTTATTCACCTTTGGGGTTATCTGTATTTTATTTTTAACTTATATGTTTTAAGGTGGTTGAAAAACCCTTACATATACCCAGTGAAGTAACTAGCCTCAATACAAAATGGTAAACAAATCCTCCTACATAAATTGTACGCATTTATTTGCAGCCCTGTTGTGGTCCAGGAGGGGGGGAGTGCTTGCTCGTCCCCCCCCCCTTTCCTGATCTGCCAGGCTGCATGTTCGGGTCTGGTATGCATTTGGGGGGGGGGAACCCAACACCATTTTTTTTTTACTTTATGCCATTTTTTTCTTTATTTTTTTTACATAGCTGGTTGCCAGCAATTGCAACCACAAGTTAATTTAAATTTGATTTGATTTGTTTTTGCTGCAGCATGCTCAATACATGCTATAGATGTGCCACTGTACAGGCAGAATAAGGGCCATCAGGTACTATATTAAAAGGAATTTTTCATTTTTATTGTTGCACTTTAGGCATCAATAAAATCACTGCTCCTTTAAAAATAATTGTTTTTAAAGAAAATAAATTGTATTGATACATGTCCCTC
The DNA here is from genome assembly GCA_018402905.1 of Glandirana rugosa. Lineage (NCBI taxonomy): Eukaryota > Metazoa > Chordata > Amphibia > Anura > Ranidae > Glandirana > Glandirana rugosa. The sequence continues at coordinate 1,391,956 of BLSH010438267.1, forward strand.
AGGGCAGTACCCGGGCCCCCATACCCCTTTTATGGCCAATTACTTGCATATAAGCCTTCAAAATGGGCACTTTTGATTTTTCCCATAGACTTCAATGAGGTTCGTTGTTCGGGTCAGAACTTTTCCCCTGTTTGGGAGTTCTTCTGCAAACCATCAGCCCATCTCTACGTTCCAGATATTATGACCCTGTATAAAAAGAGGTCAACCAAGCTCAATATGTGCCAGAGGTTTTCACAGAATGCCACAGGTAGCAACCAGGAAGCAATCATTCATGCATCGGGGTCCAGAAATATTCTGTCTCACTCAGCCAATTTTCTGACTATAAAGCAAAGACAAAGCACCATAGTCTAAAACTGCTACAATTTTATTTACTGAATAGTTGAGAGGTACTTACATTGTATCAAAACATAAGACACATTAAAGAAACACACTTTGCTGTATCCAGCGGACTTGATGAGGATTGTGTTTCATCGTAGGAGACATTCTCAAGAGGCCAGTTGAGAATGTTCCCTTGTTTTAATACAATGTCCTATATCTCTCTCAGTATCTCTCACTTCTTCCAATGAGACTAGAGTCCTGTCTCTTTGGATTCAGTTATACTCTGTAGATTAGGAAGGGAGGAGGAAGTGTCTGTTACTTTGGGGTAACCCAGAAATTTTCACTAGAACATAAGGGAGGTGATTGGTAAAAGTGCATCTCAAACTACTAGACTTGATGGTGGTTTAGGTGTAGCTAATGCCTACTGCACATTGTGACATGACCCCACCTCCTCATCCAGCAAGGTATTGCTCTCCTGCTTCTGCTTTTCCTTTGTCCTGCTGTTTCTTCTTTGCTACCAAAGTGCAGTTGGAAACATCTTCTTCATATTGCTAGCTGGGGCAAAGGTTTTAGAAAGCACAAGCTGCTGGCCACTCAAAGAATGTTGCTGCAGCATACCTGTTTTCCTGTGCCTGGAGTGTCGTCTTCTCAAGCGCGATGACACCGCCCTTTCTTGCACCACTACTATTAATCATTATGTCATTGGCAGTCCTTCTCCTGAGAACAAAATGAGAGATGCAACATCCACATGCAACAACCTACAGTATCTCACAAAAGTGAGTACACCCCTCACATTTTAGTAAATATTTTATTATATCTTTTCATATGACAACACTGAAGAAATTACAACTTTGCTACAATATAAAGTAGTGAGTGTACAGCTTGTATAACAGTGTCAATTTGCTGTCCCCTCAAAATAACTCAGCACACGGCCATTAATGTTGAAACTGCTGGCAACAAAAGTGAGTACACCCCTAAGTGAAAATGTCCAAATTGGGCCCAATTAGCCATTTCCCCTCCCCGGTGTCATGTGACTTGTTAGTGTTACGAGGTCTCATGGCAAATAACTCCCTGAGAATCTGAAAAAAATAATTGTTGCTCTACATAAAGATGGCCTAATCTATAAGAAGATTGCCAAGACCCTGAAACTGAGCTGCAGCATGTTGGCCAAGACCATGCAGCGGTTTAACAGGACAGATTCCACTCAGAATAAGCCTCGCCATGGTTGACCAGAGGAGTTGAGTGCACGTGCTCAGCGTCATATGCAGAGGTTGTATTTGGGAAATAGAGGTATCAGTGCTGCCAGCATTGCTGCAGAGGTTGAAGGATTGGGGGGCCAGCTTGTCAGTGCTCAGAACAGTGCTCAGACCATATGCTGCACACTGCATCAAATCAGTCTGCATGGCTGTCATCCCAGAAGGAAGCCTCTTTTAAAGATGATGCACAAGAAAGCCCACAAACAGTTTTCTAAAGACAAACAGACTAAGGACATGGATTACTGGAACCATGTTCTGTGGTCTGACGAGACCAAGATAAACCTATTTGGTTTAGATGGTGTCAAGCGGGTGTGGCAGTAACCAGGTGAGGAGTACAAAGACAAGTGTGTCTTGCCTACAGTCAAGCATGGTGGTGGGAGTGTCATGGTCTGGGGCTGCATGAGTGCTGCCAGCACTGGGGAGCTACAGTTCATTGAGGGAACCATGAATGCCAACATGTGCTGTGGCATTCATGGAGAATGGGCTGCAGGACACTATTCCAACATAATAACACCCCAAAACACACCTCCAAGATGACCACTGCCTTGCTAAAGAAGCTGAGGGTAAAAGTGATGGACTGACCAAGCATGTCTCCAGACCTAAACCCTATTGAGCATCTGTGGGGCATCCTTAAATGGAAGGATGAGGAGTGCCAGATCTCTAACATCCACCAGCTCCGTGATGTCGTCATGGAGGCGTGGAAGAGGACTCCAGTAGGAACCTGTAAAGTTCTGGTGAACTCCATGCCCAAGAGGGTTAAGGCAGCAATGGAAAATAATGGTCACCACACAAAATATTGACACTTTGGGCCCAATTTAGACATTTTGACTAACTCACTTTTGTTGCCAGCTGTACACTTACTAGTTTACATTGTAGCAAAGTGTCATTTCTTCAGTGTTGTCACATGAAAAGATAAATAAAATATTCACAAAAATGTGAGGGGTGTACTTATGTGAGATACTGTATATGGCTAAGCTCCGGTGGGCCTGGCAAATTGTACCAGATGGGCGAGGGGTTTAAGGCTGGGGCCATTTACATATCTCTCCACCTGTTGAGCTAGTGATGTGTGTTGTCTCTCATCCTCTCATGTTCCACATGCAACAAGGCAGAAATGGAGACCTGAAACAATTCTGTCTACACCAGACATAGACAATTTGAAGAGAACTGTCTTCACCAGTTGTAGATAGTTTTAGGGGAGCCATAGGATTTAGATGTCTAGGTATCCAAGTAAATTGATAATTAGGATTGCTAGCTATACACAATTATTCATGATAGATAGATAGATAGATAGATAGATAGATAGATAGATAGATAGATAGTTAGATAGATAAATTATTTTAGAGAGATGTTAAGGACAGATAGAGAACCATAACCAAACCAAAAATAGCTGAATATAGTTATTATTTTTCCTGCATATAGTTATTATTTTTCCTATAGTGGACTTTACAGGCACACCATGAAACAACACACACTCAAAATCTGTTAAAATTACATTATTTATTTTGAAAATTCATTAAAAAACGGGATCTTAAAATATTGAAGGACATAAGGAGATGCTACTATATACAGATGAATTGTATATGACAGAACAACGCCATTCCTAAACCTCTTCATGCCCGGTTTCTCCCATTTATGACCTAGGCCTAATCTTGCAGCTGGTGAAGCCTTGTTAGACAATATGGATTCTTCCTGTACCAGGCACTAAATGTAATGCTGCGGGTGTCTTCACCAACACAACCTCAGGTACTCCCGGTGGTAGATTTTCCACTTGGCACCTGGCGGTTGCTTGTCTCTATACCTGTCTGGAGACCCCTACCAGGTTTGAGGAACACGTTCGTCTATATCTATGTCCAACCGCTCGTTTCCACTCCTATAGCCTCCTGTGTCCACCCCCTGAGCATTTTCCTTTGGGCACAGACAACCAATCTAATCTCAACCTATGATGTGAGAGGTCCTGAGAAAGCTTGTTTAAGCGAAACGCGTCAACCTACTCTGCATGAAGATTGCTGTCTGTCTATGGTACAATGTATTGTCCAGACTGTATTTGACACGGTTTAGACATTATTGTATAGGTTGTCCAATGAAGGTTGTTTGCTCTTACCTTGAAATCCTTCAATATTTTAAGATCCCGTTTTTTAATGAATTTTCAAAATAAATAATGTAATTTTAACAGATTTTGAGTGTATGTTGTCTCATGGTGTGCCCGTAAAGTCCACTATAGTCAGAGCTATTCCCCATTCCTTCCTTTCTACTGGGATTAGGAGAGGAGAAGGAAAAGGGTGCATCAGCTCCTAGATGCTAACTTTTTTCTGACAAAAACATTTTTGTGGGGACACAAATTCCTTTAGTCACGCCACTTGAAAACAATTTTTTAAACGAATACCAATCAATTAAAAGTGGATTGAAGTTCTGCTGCTATCTGTAATTTCCCAGCCAAAACTACATTAGCAAGGTACACTGTGACCAAGAATGTCACTTTTTTTTGACAGAAGTTTGCCTAATAGATCTAAAAATGGCCAGAATCTGCTATTATCATTTGTCCTCACATAATCTTAAATGGTACTCGTTACTAAATTTGGGTTTCACCAATTTCAAGCAAGATGCAATAAACCCCCTGCCAATTGAACTGGGGTAGAATTGCCCATCCCTAATTAACCAGTTCCTTAGAGAGTCATAGTAAAATGACGTCGGCAGGAACTGCTCGTCGATCTGGGCCGACGTCATATGACGTCGGCCGCTCTGGTCGCTACTGCGGGCCCCTGGGGGCCTGCAGAGTGGCGATCGTGGAGCGATCATGTGCTGGGTGGTTCGCGTCCCCCCGATCATGGTAAAGAGCCAATAAAATTGGCTCTTTACCATGTGACCAGCTGTGTCCAATCACAGCCGGTCACTACCGACCTTCCCGTGCTCGCCGCTCATGCGCGCCCCCGGGGACGCGCAGTGCGGCGATCGGGGCTGAGGCTTGTCCCTCGGACAAAGCCCAGCTCCGATCAGTGTAAAGAGCTAATAGAATTGGCTCTTTACCATGTGACCGGCTGTGTCAATCACAGCCGATCATGTGATGTAAACAAACCGCGGTAACGAGCTGTTACCGCGGTTCTCCCTGTCACACACCGATCGTGTGTGAGAGGGAGATTGCGGTAACAGCTTGTTACCAGGCACTGTGTACACCAAGCACACTGATCACCCCCCAATAAAGAGGACCTGTCACCGCCCCATCAAAGTACCTGTCACAGCCCATCAGGGTACCTGTCACCTGTCCATTAGAGTACCTGTCATCTGCCCATCAAAGTACCCGAGTACCTGTCACCTGTCCATCGAAGTACCCAAGTACCTGTCACCTGCCCATCAAAGTACCCGAGTACCTGTCACCAGTCCATCAAAGTACTTGAGTACCTGTCACCTGCCCATCAAAGTACCCGAGTATCTGCCACCAGTCCATCAAAGTACCCGAGTACCTGTCACCTGTCCATCAAAGTACCTGAGTACCTGTCACCATCCCATCAGAGTACCTGTCACCTGTCCATCAAAGTACCTGAGTACCTGTCACCTGTCCATCAAAGTACCTGAGTACCTGTCACCTGTCCATCAGAGTACCCGAGTACCTGTCACCTGTCCATCAAAGTACCTGAGTACCTGTCCATCAAAGTACCCGAGTACCTGTCACCTGCCCATCAGAGTACTCGAGTACCTGTCACCTGTCCATCAAAGTACCCGAGTACCTGTCACCTGTCCATCAAAGTACCTGTCACCAGCCCATCAGAGTACCCGAGTACCTTTCACCTGCCAATCAGAGTACCTGAGTACCTGTCCATCAGAGTACCCGAGTACTTCTCGCTAGTCCATCAGAGCACCAGAGTACCTGTCACCAGTCCATCAAAGTACCCGAGTACCTGTCACATGTCCATCAAAGTACCCGAGTATCTGTCACCTCCCCATCAGAGTACCCGAGTACCTGTCACCATCCCATCAGAGTACCTGTCACCTGTCCATCAAAGTACCTGAGTACTTGTCACCTGTCCATCAAAGTACCTGTCACCTGCCCATCAGAGTACCCGAGTACCTGTCACCTGCCAATCAGAGTACCTGAGTACCTGTCCATCAGAGTACCCGAGTACCTGTCGCTAGTCCATCAGAGCACCAGAGTACCTGTCACCAGTCCATCAAAGTACCCGAGTACCTGTCACCTGTCCATCAAAGTACCCGAGTACCTGTCACCATCCCATCAGAGTACCTGTCATCTGTCCATCAAAGTACCCGAGTACCTGTTCATCAAAGTACCCGAGTACATGTCACCTGTCCTTCAGAGTACCCAAGTACCTGTTCATCAAAGTACCCGAGTACCTGTCACCTGCCATTCAGAGTACCCGAGTACCTGTCACATGTCCATCAAAGTACCCGAGTACCTGTCACATGTCCATCAAAGTACCCGAGTACATGTCACATGTCCATCAAAGTACCCAGGTATCTGTCACCTGCCCATCAGAGTACCCGAGTACCTGTCACCATCCCATCAGAGTACCTGTCACCTGTCCATCAAAGTACCCGAGTACTTGTCACCTGTCCATCAAAGTACCCGAGTAACTGTCACCTGCCCATCAGAGTACCCGAGTACCTGTCACATGTCCATCAAAGTACCTGTCACCAGCCCATCAGAGTACCCGAGTACCTGTCACCTGCCCATCAGAGTACCTGAGTACCTGTCCATCAGAGTACGCGAGTACCTGTCACCTGTCCATCAAAGTACCCGAGTACATGTCACCTGTCCATCAAAGTACCCGAGTACCTGTCACATGTCCATCAAAGTACCCGAGTATCTGTCACCAACCCATCAGAGTACCCGAGTACCTGTCAACATCCCATCAGAGTACCTGTCACCTGCCCATCAAAGTACCCGAGTACTTGTCACCTGTCCATCAAAGTACCCAAGTACCTGTCACCTGTCCATCAGAGTACCTGAGTACCTGTCCATCAGAGTACCTGTCACCAGCCCATCAGAGTACCCGAGTACCTGTCACCTGCCCATCAGAGTACCTGAGTACCTGTCACCTCCCATCAGAGTACCTGAGTATCTGTCACCTACCCATCAGAGTACCAGGGTACCTGTCACCAGCCCATCAGCGTACCTGAGGACCTGTCACCTGCCCATCAGAGAACCTGAGTACCTGTCACCAGCCCAGCAAAGTACCTGAGTACCTGTCACCTGCTCATTAGAGTACCCGAGTACCTGTTACCAGACCATCAGCGTACCAGAGTACCTGTCACCTGCTCATCTGAGTACCCAAGTACCTGCCACCAGCCCATCAGTGTACCTGAGTACCTGTCACCTGCCCACCTGAGTACCTGTCACCTGCCCACCTGAGTACCCGAGTACCTGTCACCAGCCCATCAGAGTACCCGAGTACCTGTCACCTGCCATTCAGATTACCCGAGTACCTGTCACCAACCCATCTGAGTAACCGAGTACCTATCTGCAGCCCATCAGAATACCTAAGTACCTATCTGCAGCCCATCAGAGTACCCAAGTACCTTTTACCAGTCCATCAGATTACCCGAGTACCTGTCTCCAGCCCATCAAAGTACCCAAGTACCTATCTGCAGCCCATCAGAATACCTAAGTACCTATCTGCAGCCCATCAGAGTACCCGAGTACCTATCTGCAGCCCATACCTCATAGAATATACCTCGGGTGTTTGCTTTCCAAAATGGGGTCATTTTGTGGGTAATTCCACTGTCCTGGTGCTCCAGGGCCTTCAAAAGTGTGATAGGTATGAATGAAATTTTATGTGCATGTTGGACCTCTCTTTGTGGCCAGGGTGTGAAAAAGTTTCACACATGTGGTATCGCCATACTCGGGGCGAGTAGCAGAATATATTTTGTGGGTTAATTTTTGCTATGTACATGCTATGTGTTAGAAATATCTTATAAATTGACCACTTTGTGTAAAAATAAAAGCGTTTTCATTTTCTTTCCACATTTTTCAAAGACTTGTGAAAAAAATGAACAATTCAAAAGACTCATAATGCCTCATAGAATATATGTTGGGGTGTTTGCTTTCCAAAATGGGGTCATTTTGTGGGTAATTCCATTGTCCTGGTGCTCCAGGGCCTTCAAAAGTGTAATAGGTCATTAGGAAATTAGATGTGAAATTTCTGCTCCTAGAATGCCTGATGGTGCTCCCTGCATGTTGGACCTCTCTATGTGGCCAGGCTGTGTAAAAGTCTCACACATGTGGTATGGCCATACTCAGGATGAGTAGCAGAATATATTTTGGGGGTTCATTTTTGCTATATACATGCTATGTGTTAGAAATATCTTATAAATTGACCACTTTGTGTAAAAATAAAAGCGTTTTCATTTTCTTTCTTTAATCCCATCAGAGTACCTGTCACCTGTCCATCAAAGTACCAGAGTACTTGTCACCTGTCCATCAAAGTACCCGAGTAGCTGTCACCTGCCCATCAGAGTACCCGAGTACCTGTCACCTGTCCATCAAAGTACCTGTCACCTGCCCATCAGAGTACCCGAGTACCTGTCACCTGCCCATCAGAGTACCCGAGTACCTGTCCATCAGAGTACCCGAGTACCTGTCACCAGCCCATCAGAGTACCCGAGTACCTGTCACCAGCCCATCAGAGTACCCGAGTACCTGTCACCTGCCCATCAGAGTACCTGAGTACCTGTCACCTGCCCATCAGAGTACCAGAGTTTCTGTCACCTACCCATCAGAGTACCAGGGTACCTGTCACCAGCCCATCAGCGTACCCAAAAGTGTAATAGGTCGTTAGGAAATTAGATGTGAAATTTCTGCTCCTAGAATGCCTGACGGTGCTCCCTGCATGTTGGACCTCTCTATGTGGCCAGGCTGTGTAAAAGTCTCACACATGTGGTATGGCCATACTCAGGATGAGTAGCAGAATATATTTTGGGGGTTCATTTTTGCTATATACATGCTATGTGTTAGAAATATCTTATAAATTGACCACTTTGTGTAAAAATAAAAGCGTTTTCATTTTCTTTCTTTAATCCCATCAGAGTACCTGTCACCTGTCCATCAAAGTACC
>BLSH010438267.1:1407493-1444801 GCA_018402905.1 Glandirana rugosa
CCTTATTGACTTGTAGACAAGACGTTTGTAGACATTTCAGACACACAGTGAAATTTATATTGGCCCTTATTTTCTTGATGACAAGACGACACAGACTTTACAGATGTTTGCAGAACAGTAGTTCTTTTATTCCCGGTTATATTTAAAGTGACACACAGACTTTACAGATGTTTGCAGAACAGATGTTCAGTTATTCCCGATTTTATTTAAAGTGACACACACAGCTTCCAGATGTTTGCAGAACAGTGAGATGGGTTCTCCCGGCTTATTTATATTTTTTTGACACAGTTTGAAGATGATTTTAGAACAGTTATATGGCTTCTACCGTTAATTAATACTTTTCAGACCCAGTTTGAAGATGATCCACATTCACCTCCATTTTTGCTTTTTTTATGTTTTTATTTTTTAAAAAATATTTAAAGTTATTTCCCTGTCCCCATTTCTTTGTAGGTCACTTGTCCCACCCTTACCCCCATTTCCCTCCTTTTGCAGACCTCTAGGACTTTCCAGGACTATTTTACAGCCATGTGCCTAAAAGTCCGGGTCCCCATTGATTTCAATGGGGTTCAGGGTCCGGGACAAAGTTCGGGTTCTGTCCGGACCCGAACCCGGACTGTGTCCCAAAGTTCGGCCGAACCAGCAGAACCCGGCTTTGTCCCAAAGTTCGGCCGAACCAGCAGAACCCGGACTTCTAGAAGTTCGCTCAACTCTATTTATGACCCCTTTACAAGTGAATTGATGCTGGACTAGAAGGTGAAGTCTGTTGGAATGCAAAGACACTCAGGGGTTAATTTACTAAATAGATTGTACACATTTACATGTGCAATTGCTCCGGAGCTTTGTAAGTTAGGGAGAGCTTTACTGACTTTCAAAATCCAATCATGTGCAAGCAAAAATGCTGTTTTTTATTTATCTTGCATGAGATTGGGTATTCTTTGTAAAGTGAAGCTTTACCTCATTTACTAAGCTCTGGAGCAACTGCACTTATTTTTAGCAAATCAATCCCTAAGTAGTGATGTGTGCATCACCACTGAAAACATTGCACCTATGATTGGCAGTATGGACAGTGTAATACGTTGGGAACAACTATATTTTATGCTGGGCACTATCTGGGGACCAGGAAAACTGCACTAAGGCCTAGAACAGGCAGGAGTGGTGTAGGAGGTGAATCACAGTTCAAATCAGTGGTGCTTAAGATGCATATTAAATAGTAAAGTGGGATCTGCCAGCTGACACTTCTAAGAAAGCAAACCAATAAAGACATTAACCCCTTCCTTACCGGCCAATTTTTGGCTTTCAGCGCTGTCGCATTTTGAATGACAATTGCGCGGTCGTGCGACGTTGTACCCAAATAAAATTTGCGTCCTTTTTTTCCCACAAATAGAGCTTTCTTTTGGTGGTATTTGATCCCCTCTGCGTCATTTCTGATCGCCGCTATAAACAAAAAATGAGCGACAATTTTGCAAAAAAGAACAATATTTTTTACTTTTTGCTAAAGTACAAATCCATTAAAAAAATTATTCATTGGTTTTGGCCGATATATATTCTTCTACATATTTTTGGTAAAAAAAATCGCAATCGGCGTATATTGATTGGTTTGCGCAAAAGTTATCGCGTCTACAAACTGGGAATTGATTTATGGCATTTTTATTATTATTTTTTTTTTTACTAGTAATGGGACTGCGATATTGGGGCGGAAATGTCGGACATTTTTTACACATTTTTGGGACCAATGACATTTATACAGCGATCAGAAATTTAAATGTCCACTGATTACTGTGTAAATGTCATTGGCAGTGAAGGGGTTAACCAACAGGGGGCAGTGAAGGGGTTAAATATGTTCCCTGGCTGTGTTCTAACTGTGGGGGGGCAGGGCTGGCCGGGACATAACAGATCTAACTGATCCCAGTGACAGGGATCAGTAGATCTGTTATGTCCCCTGTCACAGAACGGGGAACCGCCGTGTTTACAACGGCGGTTCCCCGTTCTGAGGCTCCTGAAAGTGATCGCGGGTCTCGGGAGGACATCGAGTCCGCCCGACCTACGGGCACGCTCGCGCAGCGTGCGGCGCGCACTGCCGCTGCCGCCAGGGTGCGCGCAGGAGCATGCGCAGTGGAGGATGTCCATGGACGTCCTCCCGGCATTTCAGGTCCGCGCTGGAGCCGTATTTCGGCAATAGCGCGGACCTGGAGTGGTTAAAGAAATAACACTTTCTTTACAGCCATACAACCCACTTTCATAATGGCACTTTTACAAATGTTAATCTTTTTCTTTATCCTGGAGTTCACTTGACTCTACACTAAGATGTAGTTCAGCTGAATGCTAAACAATTGAATATACTTGAATATCTAAATATAATTATTACTGCACAAACATGTGTTATTTTCTATTTTTTATAGGAACCAATAAAAATTTAGACAAAAAAAATGTCCGTCAGTGACTTAAAATAACTGCACATAGCTTGCCGGCAGTGCTAGTAAGATTATTTACTTCAACATATTTTGATAAACTGTGTGCCGCAATAGATTATTTCACAGGATTGCAGTTGCTCCAGGTGCAGGAGAACAAACTTGGCAGTGCGAGCAGATTTTCAAATCAGTCAGTCATTACTAAGAGTGGAAGAAACTAATCAAAATAAAAAAAGGTCAAGGTGATTTCTTGCAGAGCTTGTAAATGCTAACAATACATATATGCATAATTAACAGCATATTTATATATGTGAGTAATCTTTTTATATCTTTATTTTTTTATTATTTCCTGTAGAATGCTTTCTTTAGTAAGTAATGTCACAATGTATATACAATATTGTTTGTAAAACATGTATCCAATACATGTATCATAATGCAGTTGTTGAAGAGGAAGAGATGTCAGTTAAACCATTATGTAAACTTATACAGGTCCACTGATATTAAGCAGAGTTTTTGCTGGTCATGTTTTAGCCCAGAACAGCAAAAAAACTGTGTTTTGCTAGAGTAAATAAAATAACCAAGATATAATATACTGTATGTATAACTCTTTCAAGGATATTTGCTCAAGTACTCTGTATCAAAAATACATAGTAAAGGCTAAATCAAGGATAGTTGACCTTTTCCACCATCACTCTTCTATGTTCCCATGGTTTATATAATGTAGCAATCAAGTCCCACCTTTTATCCTAGGATACCTTCAAATAGTTTAAAACAGTGTTCCCCAACCCTGTCCTCAAGGCCCACCAACAGGTCATGTTTTCAGGATTTCCATTATTTTGCACAGGTGATTTGATCAGTTTCACTGCCTTAGTAATTACCACAGCTGATTCATCTGAGGGAAATCCTGAAAACATGACCTGTTGGTGGGCCTTGAGGACTGGGTTGGGGAACACTGGTTTAAAAGATTAACATTCATGTACTTGACTGCATGAGCATGCATCCTTCAAAAAGGTAGTCTTGTTTCTTTTTTTATAAAACTCAGAAACCTCTGTTACTACTTTTCACCCAATAACAAAAATTAAGTTAATCAATCCCCAGTACAACAAGCTTTACTGGTCAGGAAAGGGGGGCTGAGCATATGCCTTCTCTTCTGAACCATACGAGGCCACATGCCCTCAACATTGGGGGCACCTCATTAAGGTATTGTGTACCCCTTACTCATTCACATGGGGGTCATACCTGGGGGCTCCCTATTTTTAAAGCGAGCTTACAGATTTCAATAAGCCACTCACCTGTAGACCCCCACAATCACTGATCCAGGGTAGTGGGGAAGAGGCCCTTGTCCTCATCAACATGTAGAGAAGATGTTTTGGTAATGGACCACCCATTTTGAGGGCATGTGGTATGTTTAAGGAGGGTACACATTCGTCCCCCTGCCTTTCCTGACCCGGCTTGGCTCAATGCTCTGATGGGGATCTATTATTGAATTGGTTGGAGCATCTACACTTTTTTGTGTCTTTTGCATGAGGTGTCCCTTAAAATGTATACCAGGACTGAAGGGCCTTTCAGGTTCCAGCACCCTAACAACCAGGAGCCCTGAGTGAGAAGCTGTTACATTTAATAATACCAAATGAAAAAATGGTGCAGCGCTAAGGTTCAAGATCTGATTCTATAGTCCAGAGTCTCTGATGAAAAAAACCTCCTATGAAGAGTGAAAGAATGAAGAGCCCGTCACCAGCACTCTCACTCACTGCCCCTTACGGGCTGTGGATGTCCTTCGTCACAGAGGTCCAATGAGCCTTTCCCAATCACAAGTTGGCACACAAAAAAACAGCCAAGGGTAGATGAGCTGATTCCGGTATGAAACTTCCACGTTAAAACACTGCCAGGGCTATTCCTCAGTATGATACACATGTAAGGCAAAAGAGACTCTAATGGTGTAGTAAATAGTATAAATGCTGAATAAGTAGCACAGAGGATAGACCCCATCCGAAGAGCAGAAAGATGTAGAGACCGCCACCGACACCCTCACACACACTGCTCCTTACCAGATGTAAATGACCCGCATCACAGAGGTCAAACAAGCCTTCCAGATGTGGATAACCAGCCATAATCAAATCAGCCAGACGACTGGATGTCAAAATGGCTGCTCAGCATATAATGCACACCTCAATGACCTTCATCCTCCATGTGATATTCATGTGAAACAAACATAGAATACTCTCATGGTGCAGTAAAAGGTAATAGCTTTATTAAGTAAACAGGAAAACAACACTCACATTTGACAGGTGAAATCAAGCCTCTTGTTTTCATCAGGAGCTACCAGTGCTCCCAAACCACAAAGATGGCCGCCGCTTCTCCAGACAGGCTCCTGCGCCGTGTCCTCAGCTCCTCCCAATGTGTTTCTTCATATGCTGATGTTGTCAGGGGCATGGCCTAGGACGGACGTGCAGAGAGATCCTATATATGGGCACGAGCGGCGGAAATACAAGTACACAAGTGCACCGCCCCAGTGTGAAAGCACTCTGGCTTTCACACTGGGGGTGTATTTGGGGGAGTTTTTCAGGCACTTTTCTATTGCTATTTTTAGCTCAAAAACGCCTGAAAAACGTTTTGGTGTGAAAGGGGTCTAACTCATATGTTTCAGTAATAGTCTGTACCAGCTAGAGGGAAAATATACAATTAAAGTAGAGTTTATATTAAGTAAACTGTGAGTTGATATACTTTGCAATGCCCAATATTATTCCACATGTTTAATAAATTACACTCCACAAAAAGCTGTTGCTAGATTCCCAACAGAATGCATTCCAGCTGGAAACTAAAAATTATATCTCCTTTAAAATAGTTGTAAAGGTTTCCCTGCATTAAGGTAAAAAATATTTTAACTGCACCCCCCCTTCCCCCCTTAATACTTAACCCCATCTCTATCCAGCCTGTGCCCAAGAGTAGTGGTGCCACTCTCCCTCCTTACTGGACTTAGTGAGACCACTAGCTCTAGCTGCTACTAATCAAATCCAGTGACTAGGAAGCTGGGGTGGGGCCGAGCTGAACTATGTGTGTCAATAGATGCACAGTACAGCTCAGGATCAAGCCCTCATTAGTAGTTGTAAGGCAACAGGAGCTAGGAGTGCAGGCAGGGGGCCCCAGAAGAGGCTGCTGTGTGCAAAACCATTGCACAGAGCAGGTAAGTATAGCAGGTTTTTTTATTTAAAAAAAATCATTTACAATCACTTAAAAAAACTACAAACCAAAAAATAAAAACAAATATTGCAAGCAAATATTTTTGACTATATCTTGTTACATAAAACAAGTACAATTTACATTGTTCGTTAGTGAGGTAGCTTAATTACTACAATCTTCATTCTAGTGTCATGTATAGGGAAGATTAATGCTAGAAATACTATATATACGTAGATGACATACTTTTTTTTTTAATGCAATCTGGGAGAGGTTTCCAGCTGGCATCTCACCTTAATTCTATTTCCTATGTATAGAAACAACTGTGAAGGTCACAGTGATTTCAGTGTACCATGTCAAGTAAAATGTCAAAGCTGACAGGATATCCAACCTGCAATCCAGGTGATGCCTTATTGACTTTTATAATATGTTCAGTGCGTGTTATGATTACTTATTTTATCTGGTTTTAAAAGACTAGAAAAAATGTCAGTTGTTAGAAAAAAAATCTGAATTATAACTGCTACTAGCTTGAATTAATGTAAAGCTATTTACAACTATAATGTTTTAGCCAACTCACTGCAAAAGGTGTATAATGATTGTTTTAGATAATTCTTAAAACAAGAAGTTCTAAACCAAGTAATGGAATTCTGTGCTACATCATGATTTGTGTATTGCAAAATCTTTAGAAAGGTCACTAATATGTAAGTGGACATCTACAGAGTATGTGCCTTCCGGAGCAGCTTGTTCCACCATTGTCGCCATCAGTAAGCCTGGAAGAATTATATGGAACTTCATGGGGAGCAAAGGGAAAGTATAGATATAGATATAAAGTGCTGCAAAGAGGGTGAAAGAAATTAGCAGCACATCCAAAAAAGCATTAAACAATTAAAACAGTATTTTCAATAAATAAAAATAATAACAATTATTAAAAATGTTAGGGTTTACATCAACTTGATAATAATCACAATTATAATATTTTCAGTTTTAGAGCAGCAAGGTCTCAAAACTTCAATGATTAATTCCAAGGTAAAGAAAAATCATAATCAATCAGAAAAGATTTCCTCATCATCTGAATGTCATTAAGATGATTTTTCTCATGATAAAAATATATAAAGGTTAGTTAAGCAGCAGGCACTGCTTTTTCACTTAAAAAAACAAACAAACTGCTGATAGATTTATATTCAGATGTGCCTAGTAGTGCAGGATTCAGCTAAGTCTACCACTTCTCTGAACAGCACAACGCAGTACCCTTCCTGATCCTCATCCTCTGCTCTTCCTTTTTTCATAAGTACAATCACCACCACACATGCATGCCCCATCTAGTTCTCTCTTGTTGCCTATGCATATTGGTGCAGGAATGTATCTCCCAGGAATGTGCTTGTAAGGATAGAGCCATAGAACCCTGCAAGGAAATAGAGCCATCCCTAAATAGGAAATCTTTGGCAGGGATAGTTGGGCCAGATCAATGATAAAAGAAGAAGAAGCAACAGGTAAGGTAAATGTCCGGGTAAGCTGTTATAAAATGTTAGGGTTTATTACCATTTTAACTTTTTCACCGATTTTATAAATAAACCCACCTAAATTCAATATCTGTACAATTACATTGCAATCCTTTTGGGAAAGCATATATTGGCCTATTCATTTACTGCCGTTGTTTTCACATTTCAAGTGAAAACAATAGTATACAGGAGGAGCATATGAAGATCTTTATATCAACGTGAAAAATATCACTTATGAAGAATGGATAACAACTAAAGGACTAAATAATCTTATTAATCTTCCACTCAAAATCTATTTTATACAGTAAATGTATTTGTCTTCTACCCAGCCACTCTTCATTAAAACACTCCACAACTTTATAAAACTAAATTATAGATTCTTATATCTTCAAAAAAACATTTTGGAGCTTGACTATTATGACCAGGTAATATCAAGGACAGTTCCTCTTGAATACAGATTTTACCTTCCCTGAAGGCTTGACAGCTGTCTGTTTTTGCATCAGCACAGATGCTATTTAATCTCATGGATAGTTGCTAGCAATGTGCATAACATACTGTTACTGACATTTTGCAAGACCTCTATAAGTTTCAGAGTTGTACATCGACTAAGGAATCTCTTTATAAAGGGTTGAATCAATATTTTTTTTTAAATGGAAAATATCAATTACTACAGTTTCGTCCAGATATGAAATGGCTCTGGGCAATTTCTTTAATCATGTTTTTTTGCTGTATTTCAAGACAAGTTAAAAGAATCTTGTAATGTTCCATTTAAAAAATATCTCCTGTAATAGTAGAATTACACATATTTACTTTTCTATAGTATGTTTGACCAGGAGCTATAGCTAAACAGATAGATACAACATCTCACAAAACATAGATATAGCATTTTACCTGCCAACGGTATATTCATCCCTGTTGTGCTGTACAGATGCAGTTTTGCAGAAACTGCACTCCTTCCCTGCATCTTGCATGCTCTTTGGAGTAGTGATGCACATTGCCAAGCTTAAATTATTTCCTCCTACTAGCTTTGAAACCAGACACTTTCACTTCAACACTGATTTCAACTTTCAGGTGACATATGGTAAACCAGCATAAAGATAGATTTCAGATAATTATATATAATGAATATAAAAAATAATTAATAGCGTTTTAAAGCAGAACAAAACATATTAAAGTTAATTATTATCTGGTATTTTTATGTCAGAAGAAAAATAATATTTTCATTCTGTAGAAAAATTCTTACCCTTCCTATGAGCAATTTCCTTTGAACACTAACTTGGGCATATGCGTAGTAGAAGGTACTTGTCCAGTTAGGCAGCACTCAAGGTGGGTATACGTAATTTATTAAAGGATCGCTGTACAGAGGTACAATTTTAATTTAAAGCGGCATTCTGGGGGCCCCCTCCAAAAATGAAAAGTCAGCAGCTACAAATACAGTGGCTGCTAACTTTTACTATTAGAGCACTTACCTGTCCAGGCATCCAGAGGTGTCCAAAGTCAAGCCAACTCTTGAATAGGCTCTCGGGTGCTGCCACCATCTCAGCTAAAGGAAACTGTGAGTGAAGCTTTGCGGCTTCACAGCCGGTTTCCTACTGTGCATGTCCAAATCGCACTGAGCTGGCTGTGTTAATGGGCTGGCTGCAGGGTGAAGGAGGATGGGGTCAAACTTCTGGATCACGTCACTGCAGCAAATTCAGCCGGAAGTGGGAGCGGGTACCTGTCAAAACTAGGTATCCACTCCCCCCCAAAAGGTGTCAAATGTGTCAGTGGAGGGGGGGAGAAGGCAGACAAGCAAAGTTTCCACTTTTGGGGGGAGTTCTGCTTTAAATGTGCACAGGGATGCCTTTCTTCATTCAATGTAGCTGAATGTAACAGTGCTTGCTGGAACAAAGCAGAGGTAAGTAAATCCTGGGGATAGGGTAAATCTGCCACTTTGCCCTTTAAGCACAGATTCAATGTAAATTACTTCTAGCTTCTTGTAGGCATTAGTCATGAGTTTCTATGAGTTGATTGAGGATAGTACCTAATGGGGCTATTTTTTTGAAAAGGTAAAGAAAACTCTTTGTGAGAAATAAAGGGTTGTAAAAAATTGTAGTTAAATAGCTACTTGAAAACTAAAAACTGCACAACTGTCCGGTCACTTCAGATATCATAACTAACACATCTTTGTGAATTGACCCAAATATACTGGGTTTTATTAGAGAACATTGGGCTACTATACAAACATAGTGCCTTTGCCAGAACCAAAATCAAGAGTTACTTGTGTTACTTTGCACTGAAAAGAAAGGTATCAGATAATTGTGATTCATTATCCCCTCTTTATAGGTATATTTAAAAAGAAAGTCAGTATTTCATATTCTATGCTGTTGCAATGTGTAAACTGTTTCTGCTTTCTATAAAGCGTAAGATATAAATTATGCATTTTCGTTTAGATTTCATAACCCTTCCTGATTCAGACTATCTAAACTGATTTCTAAAGCAAAAGTGAATCATTCTGCCATTCACTATGAATATGAAGCTAACGAGACCATTCTTAAAAATGATCCAATAAGCAGGTTGGTGATAATTCCAGGTGTCACCACAGTCAAATCAGTTAAATTATATGTCATTTGCCTATATTGTCACTTGAGTTTCTGTGCTTAATTCTTTGTAGAAGTGTAACTGGTAAGATTCATGGGCAAAGTACTGTCTTTTAAGGGGCTGTAGTGGCATAAAGAGGGATGAGTGAATGCATTTATTTGGTTTGAGATTTGAATGTTTTGCAGTTTATCTTTAAAGTTCTTTATCACTTTAAAGGTGGGGTGATGTTGCAACTCTTCCAGTCTCCTCAGCTCCTATTAGCTAAAACCAGAAAATGGTGCGCTAATAATAACCACATGTAATCTCTAAGGTGAGTGTATCAACTTTCGTGCATCAAATACTGAAAAGTTGTTGCAGTATTGAAACAGTATTAATGAAACTGTAACTAAAATAAAAATAAAATAAATTGAAGCATTTTTTTTTTTAAACTGAACCAGCGCAATGGAAAATTATTAGTATCAGTATGTAGAGCTGCTCATGTACCAGTTGAATTAACCGTGAACTAATAATTGTATAAACTTAAACCGTGTTACCACAAATACAGTATCTCACAAAAGTGAGTACACCCCTCACATTTTTGTAAATATTTTATTATATCTTTTCATGTGACAACACTGAAGAAATGACACTTTGATACAATGTAAAGTAGTAAGTGTACAGCTTGTATAACAGTGTAAATTTGCTGTCTCCTCAAAATAACTCAACACACAGCCATTAATGTCTAAACCTCTGGCAACAAAAGTGAGTACACTCCTAAGTGAAAATGTCCAAATTGGTCCCAAATTTGTGTGGCTACCATTATTTTCCAGCACTGGCTTAACCCTCTTGGGTATGGAGTTTACCAAAGCTTCACAGGTTGCCACTGGAGTCCTCTTCCACTCCACAACTATGACATCACAGAGCTGGTGGATGTTAGAGACCTTGCGCTCCTTCACCTTCCATTTGAGGATGCCCCACAGATGCACAATAGGGTTTATGTCTGGAGACATGCTTGGCCAGTCCATCACCTTTACCCTCAGCCTCTTTAGCAAGGCAGTGGTCATCTTGAAATTGTGTTTGGGGTCGTTATCATGTTGGAATACTGCCCTGGGACCCAGTCTCCAAAGGGAGGGGTTCATGCTCTGCTTCACTATGTCACAGTACATGTTGGCATTCATGGTTCCCTTAATGATCTGTAGCTCCCCAGTGCCAGCAGCACTCATGCAGCCACAGACCATGACACCCCCACCACCATGTTTGACTGTAGGCAAGACACACTTGTCCTTGTACTCCTCACCTTGTTGCCGCCACACACGCTAGATACCATCTGAACCAAATAAGTTTATATTGGTCTCATCAGACCACAGGACATGGTTCCAGTAATCCATGTCTTTTGGTTCCAGTAATCCATGTCTTTAGTCTGCTTGTCTTCAGCAAATTGTTTGCTGGCTTTCTTTTGCATCATCTTTAGAAGAAGCTTCCTTCTGAGACAACAGCCATGCAGAGCAATTTGATGCAGTGTACGGTGTATGGTCAGATCACTGACAGGCTGTCCCCCCTCCCCTTCAACTTCAGCAGCAATGCTGGCAGCACTCATACATCTATTTCCCAAAGACAACCTCTGGATATGACGCTGACCACCTGCACTCAGCTTCTTTGGTCGACCATGGCAAGGCCTGTTGTGAGTGGAACCTGTCCTGTTAAACTGCTATATGGTCTTGGCCACCGTGTTGCAGCTCAGTTTCAGGGTCTTGGCAATCTTCTTATAGCCTAGGCCATCTTTATGTATAGCAACAATTCTTTTTTTTTCAGATCCCTAGAGAGTTCTGTGCCATTAGGTGCCATGTTGAACTTCCAGTGACCAGTACGAGCGAGTGATAACACCAAATTTAACACACCTGCTCCTCATTCTCACCTGAGACCTTGTAACACTAATGAGTCGCATGACACCGGGGAAGGAAAATAGCTAATTGGGCCCAATTTGGACATTTTCACTTAGGGGTGTACTCACTTTTGTTGCCAGTGGTTTAGACATTAATGGCTGCGTTTTGAGTTATTTTGAGGGGACAGGAAATTTACACTGTTATGCAAGCTGTACACTCGCTACTTTACATTGCAGCAAAGTGTCATTTCTTCAGTGTTGTCACATCAAAAGGTATAATAAATAATTTACAAAAATGTGAGGGGTGTACTCACTTTTGTGAGATACTATATGTGTGATGTGAGTGCCCTTATCCAAACTGACCAAGGTTACCCACTCTAGTGCTGAAAAAATCTATATAATGATGAGCCTGCTGAATACTAATCCGGTGTTCAGCCCAGGTTACAAGGCTCTCATAAAGTGCAAAATCTAGTGCAATACATATATACAGTAATAAAATCTCTGCCGTGGTCCTATAATCATACCCGGACCCCACACAGACTGTGTTGGTGTTGGAGTTGTTACTCAATACTATTCCACTTCAACAAGAAAAACATAAATATAATCAAAAAGTCCAAGATTGGTATAACAATTGAAGTGCATAACCATAATCATATGAAATAAAGTGCAAAGTCCTTAAAGTGCAATACCGTGCAATATATGTGCAAAATATAAGGTGCAAAAAAAAAGTGCAAAAAACAGTCCAATTAATAAAAATCCAGTCTTTGGCCAATGAGAGTATGAAGAATACACTGTAATGTTCAGCTTCAATAATATATATATATATATATATATATATATATATATATATATATATATACAAATGGTGGGCCAGTACACAATCCGCATTAGCACCCTTAATCCGTATATTCTGTGGCACTACTCCTTCACCAGGCACCCAGTGGCAGATCCTACTGACCAGATGGAATGTATTCCCATTACAGGAATCTTTTGCGCCTTGGGTGGTAGGTTGTAGTCTTTTTCCTTCAGGATCCCAGAGGCAGCCACTGCAGTTGGTGGGCAAAAAAAACACTTAGGCTCAATAGGAGAAGGAAGAACAAAGGGGCCCAAATCGTGAAGTACTTTCATTTTAAAAAAATTTGTTTAATCTGCAGGGGACGCCAATATCATCATGACCCCTTGATGACGTCAGCATGTATGCCGACGAAACGCAGCGTCGGGAAATGTGACTTCTGGTTCGTCACTTCCGCTCCTTGAGACACAATCGGAGTCCCCTGCAGATTTCACCGCATGTAAGCACGTTTGTGTTTTTAAACAATTTTTGACTAAGACTACAACCTACCACTCAAGCTGCAAAAGATTCCTGTAATGGGAATCCATTCCATCTGGTGAGTAGGGTGTGCCACTGGAAGCCTGGTGAAGGAGTAGTGTCACAGAATATACGGATTAAGGGTGCTAATGCGGATTGTGCACTTTATTTCATATGATTAGGATTATGCACTTCAATTGTTATACCAATCTTGGACTTTTTTGATTATATTCATGTTTTTCTTGTTGAAGTGGAATAGTATTGAGTAGCAACTCCAACACAGTCTGTGTGGGGTCGGGTTTTTTTTACTGTATATATGTATTGCACTAGATTTTGCACTTTATGAGAGCCTCATAATCCGGGCTGAACACCGGATTAGTATTCAGTAGGCTCATCATTATATAGATTTTTTTAGCACTAGCGTGGGTAACCTTGGTCATTTTGGACTGTAAAGGCACTCACATCACACACATTTGTGGCAGCGTGGTTTATGTTTATACAAAAATTGTATCTTCTTATAATAGTCCATCAATATTATTCAGTGATCTAGTGAAATTGTGAAAAAAGAAAATTTCCTGGAAAAAGTCCAAAAACGTATATATTCCTGTGTCTTCAGATATCCTTAAAATGTATACCTTATATGGATTCACCACTGTGCTCCCCCATAAGGAATGCGCTCACCTTAGAAAGTGTGACCTCACACTTAAGTTCAGTCAAAGTACACTTTTAGTCACTCAGGACTAGCAGGTGATGATCTTTTCTCCTTATAGCTCTGTCAGTGTTCCTCCATTATAATGTGGTGTATGTGGAAAAGAAAAAGCTCCATATAGAGCTTATATCATTTTTTAAATTCAAATGACATTTATCAAAATATGTCCATAAAACTCACATTTGATAAGTGCACCAACTGTATACAGCAACTGTATACAGCATGTAACAAATAGCAATCCACGGTGCTGCATGAAAAAATCATGTGTCTCTGGATAATACAAAAGCGTCTTGTCGAAACAGTGTGCCCCTCCCCTACGTGTTACATCACAGGGTCTCGCGATTCATCAGGGGGATTCCCCTACATTTTGAGGATACCCGAAGATACAAGAATATACGTTTTTGGACTTTTTCCCAGAAATTGCCTTTTTTTACAATTTCACTAGGTCACTAAATAATATTGGTAGACTATTATAAGAAGATACAATTGTTACAGTTTATTTTATTTTTATTTTAGTTATTGTTTCATTAATACTGTTTCAATACTGCAACAACTTTTCAGTATTTGATGCACAGAAATTAATACACTCACCTTAGAGATTAGATGTGGTTATTATTTTAAAGTAATAATTTTTATTACGTTTTATCACATTTAACTGATATATCATGTTCAAATACATCATACAATTAACATTACATAGAAAGTCATTGGATGAAATCACATGGCGTATTCCATACCGGTACAAGAATGAAAATTTGTAATTGAACCAACAGTATTATATCTATAATCAGGGGTGTCGTTTCCCAATCCCAGCCACCCCTGAGGGGAACATGCTGAGGCCAGGGATGGGAAGCGACCCCATAACAAGAGAATTAGGTGGTGCAATCTAGGTACAGAGAGTATATATGGGTTGAGTTGTATGTGAGACAATCAATTATAGTTATCACATGAGCACAACTGTATTGATAGCTATTAGTGTTAGAACTTTGTAAAGTATTAATGATAATTCTGAGCCGGAGTAGCACCTGTGGGTTATTGTTGGTAGGTGAACACACTTGTTAGATTATTCTTTAAATGTATCACTGGGCACACAGTGCTGATGCATTGTACCATTTGGTTTGTGAAGAGTAAAGTATTGAAGCAAACCATGTTACAGAGTTGGAGAGATTAGTTATTCATTCTGGTTTGGTAGATCTAGCTTCTTTAAGCCATGGGTCAGAGTTCCTATAAAAGGTTCCCGTGGTAAGTGTAGCTTTTGAGAAGTCATATTCTATTGTGAGGTTGTTATTTAGTATTGCAATTGCTTCCTGGACATTCGGGGGTTGCAGGTTTTTCCATTTGATTGCCAGTGCCAGTCAGGCTGCTATGAGGATATGGGTAGCAACTGTACCGAATTGTTTGGGATGAGTTGGTATTGCTAGGCCAATAAGGAAGTCAAGTAAGGTCAGGTTTTTAGCTGTGGGGACAACTGATTGAAGAAGGTTTGATATGTGGTTCCAAAATCTTTTGAGTGCTGGGCATTCCCACCAGATTTGGAAGAGGGTTCCCGGAAATCCACAGTTCCTCCAGCAAAGATGGAACGATTGAGTGAAGATCTTGGCAAGTCTTGTGGGGGTGTAGTACCAGCGTTGGAATAATTTTTGTACTGATTTCCAATGTGTGGTACAATGAGAGAGCTTTGAGGGCAAAGAGAGGGCCTTATGCCATTGAGTAGGAGGTGGAGCATTGGATATATGTGTTAACCAATAGGATATTTGATCCTGAATGGAATTATTTGATGATAGAGAGAGTAAGTTATATATGTAAGCAATGCCTTTATGTGTGTTTCTATTTGAGTCATAAAATTTCATCAGGGGTGGCAGGAATTCATCTTGTGTGGACCAATATGCCTTGTTGAGTAGGGATCTAATTCTGAGACAGACGTGAAATGTTTTTGAGGAGAGGCCAAATTTGGCTTGAAGGTTCACAAAAGACATTAGGTATGATGAGTTGTAGAGGTGGCCGATGGTATGTATGCCTGCATCTATCCACGAGCACAATTGGAGGTTAGGAAGAAGGAGTGAGAGGGCTTGGATCGGTAGATGTGGGAGTATGGTATTGGCCTTTAGATAATTGAGATATTGATGACCATACTCTTGAGGATGCAGTAATAGTGTCCAGCGGATAGCGTTTCGTAGTGGGAGCCAAGAGTGAAGCACTGAGATGAGACCTTGTGTCGGCCTTTAGCACTGCTGATTCTATTTGAGTCCAGTTGGAGGAAGATGGCGTTTTCCACCATGTTTTGAGTTGGTCGAGGATTATTGCTTTATAATAAAAACTTAAATTAGGTGCTTCTAGTCCCCCCAGACTTGTAGAGGTCATTAGGTTTTATTTTTTGATCCTGAGGCACTTTTGTTGCCATATGAATGTGTTGATGGCGGCTTGTAGGGCTTGTAGTTGTGAAGGGAGAAGTGGTAGAGGGATTGTGCGAAAGATGTACAGAATGTGTGGCAGTAAAAACATTTTTGCCAAGGCAATTCTGCCGGCTCATGATGTAAAAGGGTGATGTAACTTGTTGGACATTCGGTGAAGCTTTTCTGTAAGGTCTGCCAGATTGGAGCGCAGGAGTTTATTGCTGGGAGAAATTAGACGGATGTTCTGAGATGTATTGTATGATCCTATTATCTAGGCTTATTGCTAACATAACTGATTTACTGTGGTTTATTTTATAGAGAGACACAGAGCTAAAGTTTGCTAATATGCAATGTATTTCTATTAGGGGATGTTTGGGGTCTGTGAAGGCAATTATTACATCATCTGCGTAAAGTCCAATTTTTTTACTTTCAAATAGGTTTTTATTTTTGATTTTTCAAAATGCAAGATACAGTTGCTCAACACTGCTAAAAATCTACTCGGGCATTTATGCAGAGGAACAAGTACAGTGTTCTGGAATGGCCATCCCAGTCCCCAGACCTGAATATCATTGAACATCTGTGGGGCTGTCCATGCTCGGCAACCATCAAACCTAACTGAACCGGAAATGTTTTGTAAGGAGGAATGGTCCAAAATACATTCATCCAGAATCCAGACACTCATTACAGGCTATAGGAAGTGTATAGAGGCTGTTATTTCTGCTAAAGGAGGCTCTACTAAATATTGATGTGATTTTTCTGTTGTGGTGCCCAAATTTATGCACCTGTCTAATTTTGTTTTGATGCATATTACACATTTTCTGTTAATCCAATAAACCTCATTTCACTACTGAAATATTACTGTGTCCTTCAGTTATTTAATAGATCAAAATGAAATTGTTGATCCAAACACCCAAATATTTATAAATGACAATCATGGAAATTGTCAGGAGTTCCTAAACTTTTGCATACAACTGTAGGAAAATAATATTCAGTTACAGGAGGACCGGTCACTTTTATAAAAACAGTAAATATTTATCAAAAATCAAAGATAGGAAGCCATTGGTATAGATCTGATACAGAACCCAGAGGCAAAATAAGAAGATTGTCAAGACAACAGGAGGTTGACCCGAACCAGTCTGGGAAGTAGGTAGTAGGCTAGGGCCAAAATCCACCACTTAATCTAACCCAAGTCAGTCCCAAAGCAGACCTGAATGGTAGATACCGGCGAGGTTGAGGGTCAGGAGGCACCCCCCTCCAGCACCCCTAATGGGAACAAACTGTGCTGGATAGGCGGCAACCACCCCCCCTCACTTTGAGGGCCCTATCATCAGCCCTGAGATCTTCTTAGGCCCATTGCTCCTTGTCCTGACCTGTAGCCTTACGAGGGTATGGCTCCCTTATGTCGTCTTAAAAGTAATGTTGTATTCACTATTCTCTTGCAGTAGGGAGACTAGAGATATCCTGCCGTCTTCTGGAAAAGTTTTAAGCTTAAACTAGAAAGAGAGAGAGAAGAGGTAGGAGAAGGAAGAGGTTTAGGAGGGAGAGCAGAAGGGAAACTAATAAGGTGTACTTATTCAATAGTTAGTCACATGTTTGGTTGGGAAGGCCCTGAGGGAACCGTATTTGAAAAAGTGGGATGCCCATATGGCGGGCCCATGGTTCCCAAACCGCCTCAAACTGCTTGGATGAGTCTGAGAGCATACTGGCCAGTTTTTTCTGTGACATGATCCACAATACTTTCCTAATAACTGCCTTTAAGTAGGTATGTGGCTTCTTCCAAGCCTTGGCTATAGACAGTTTGGCACCCAAAAGGATGAAGTGAATCAGTCTTTGAGTTGGTTTAGGGATACTAGGTGTGTGGAAATTTAGAAGGGCGACCAGGGATGACACATTTGGTAACCTTATTAATAAGGTTGAAGATCTTCTTCCATAGTGATCTGATTCTGGGGCATTCCCACCAGATGTGGATCATTGTACCTTTTAGATGGTAACCTCTAAAACATTGTGGGTCCGCATTAGGGAACATACCTGCCGACCTCGAGGGAGTCATGTACCAGTGGCACAGAACTTTGACATTTGATTCCATTAGCGAGGTGTTGGGGATGCCTTTGTAGGCAGAGAAGTTGACTTTCTAGGTCCAATTTATGTTGGAGGTCTGCTACCCAAGCTAACAAGTATGGGGATTTGTTGTTTTGTTTGGTAAGTGAAGCACATATTACCGAGATGCCCCCCTCTACTCCATGGCTGATCCACACCAGACTTCATAGTCCGTGGGGGTAGGGGGATTAGGTTTGTCCCTCCATATACTATGCAGGAAGTCTGCCTGAATCTAAACTTTTTGGCATTAGGGACATCCAGTTTGCTAACACAGTGGGCCCACGTAATTGGACCCCTTGCTGTGATAAAGTGACCTATGCGGTAAAGGCCCTTATCAAGCCACCACTTAAAGGCTTTAATGTCTCTTCCTGGCAGGAACACCAGATTATTAAAAATATGGTCTAGGGGATGAGTGGGGGAAATTAAATTTGGGTTGTATCTTAATTTATCCCATAAGGGGAGGGAGTGGGAGAGAGTTGGAGCTAGGTTGGCTGGTCAGTTTTTTGGGTGGCACCAAAGGAGGAAATCTAGTGTGTACGATGGGGCCCCCTGGCGTTCTAACTGGACCCAAATGGGTTTCTCAAATTTGGAATAGAGTATGGAGATTTGGGAGAGTCTTGCTGTAAGATAGTATTTAATTAGGTGTGGAACTCCCATTCCAACCCTTCTCCAGGAGAGATATAGGGTTTGTTGCTGTATCCTATAGCCAGCTCCGTCCCAGATAAATTTAAGTATCTTACTCTGTAGAGATCTTATATGGTCTCTCCTGATACGTATGGGGAGTGATCTGAATAGGTACAGAATCTTTGGTAGCAAAGTAATTTTTATTGCATTGATTCATCCAATCCATGTCAAGTTCTATTTGTCCCAACTGGTCAAGTCTTTTTCCAGTTTGCGGATCATAGGGGGAAAGTTGTGGGCGTATGAGTCTTCAAATTTAGGAGTCAGGGCTATCCCTAAGTATTTGATACTGTAGTCATTCCATGTGAATTTGAAGGATTGCTTCAGGGACAGACACGTCTCCTGTGGGAGAAAAATATCCAGTGCTTGCGATTCTTCATAATTCACCTGTAAACCTGATATTCTCGAGAACGTGTCCAAGGTCTGGCAGAGGTTGGGGAGGGAAGTGACTGGGGATGTTAGGAAAAGGAGCATGTCAGCTGCAAACAATCCGCATTTGTGGACTTGGGAGCCACAGGATACACCTTTAATATTGGGATTTTCTCTGATTGCTATAGCTAGCATCAATGGCAATTGCAAATATTAAAGGGGATAGGGGGCAACCCTGTCTAGTTCCCCTTGCTGTATTGATTTGCGGAGAGTAATAACCTTGCATGCAAATTAGTGCTTTGGGGGAGGAGTATAGAGAACTAAGGATGCCTATGAAGCACTTTCCAAACCCCCATCGATCTAGTAGCTTAAATATATATGGCCAGATAACAGAATTGAATGCTTTCTGAATGTCCAGTGATAAGATCTTTCCCTGCTGTTTCGATTACCCTGGCCAATTAGATTGTAAAATGGAGATGACATCTATGGCCCTTCTGGTCTGGTCAAGTTCCTGTCTGCCGGGGATGAACCCCACTTGATCCTTATGAATATACTGATTAATGAATGCGGCTAGACAATTTGCTAAGATTTTCGTTAATATCTTTAAGTCGTTGTTTATCAAGGAAATGGGTCTGTAATTGCCCACTTCCTCTGGGTTTTTGTCAGGCTTAGGTATCACGGATATAAATGCAGTGTTTAGATCTGAGTGTAATGGGGAGCCGGTGATTTTCGAGTTAAAAAACTTGGTTATATGCGGGAGAAGGGTGGGGGCAAAGGTCTTATAGTAAAGGGTCGATAAGCCATCAGGGCCTGGTGCTGTGCCCTTTTTGAAGTTTTTTTTATGACATCCATAACTTCCCTTTCCGAGATGAAGTTTTCAAATATCGCCTTATGTTCATCTGTCAGGGTTGGGATCGGAAGTGTATCTAGGTATTGGGATATGGCTCCACTGTTGTTGTGTTGCGGGGCACTGTAAAGCTTAGTATAGAAGTCACCGAATGCTTGAAGTATTTTAGTTGGATTTGATGTGGTGATATGGTCCTTGGTTCGAATTTTGGGGAAAGCGGGGATTTTAACATGTGGGGTTAATTTGGAAGCTAGCATTGGGCCGATCCTATCCTTTTGGGAGTAGAATCTTGCACCGCTCCATCGTAGTTGTTTTTCTGCTTTAGTTGTCAGGGTGAGATTTAGTCATAGTCTAATTGCGCCCAGTTGTCCTGTGGGAACACTTGAGAGGTTGTTTTTATGCCGGGTTTTGAGGGATCTGTAAGCCTGTTCTAGCTTTGTGATGTCAGCAGAATGTTCTTTTTTTAAGCTTAGTGGCTATCTGGATTAAAGTGCCTCTAATAGATACCTTATGAGCCGCCCAAATTGTCTCAGCTGAGACCTCCTCTATGTCATTGTGGAGAAAGTATTCTTTCAGAGCCTTGTCTATCACTGTGACTGTCACCGGGTCAGTTAAGAGGGATTCTTTCAACCTCCAAAAGGAGAAGGAACGGCAGGGGGGGCTTGATTAAGAGGGGCATGGAGACCATAGAATGATCTGAAGTGGGTGTATCAATGATTTGGGAGTTAGTCACTAATGAGAGCTTATGAGAGTGGATTAAGATTTGGTCAATACGGGTATAGAATTGGTGAGGATTAAAAAAGTGGGTATAGTCTCTTTTTGAAGGATTAAAATCCCGCCAAACATCTGCCAGGCCCTGTGTGTGTATCAGCTTTGCACTTTTTAGGCTAGCCCTGGATGGACGAGTTAGGAGTGGTTTCAAGGGGTTTGATTTGTCCAGCCCCTGATCGAGTCGCCCCCAAAGATGGGAGTCCCCTCAAGAAGGGGTTCAATACACTAAATATGGCTTGGAAGAAGTCAACTTGGCCTTTGTTGGGGGCATAGTATGAAATGATTGAATAGAGGTGACTGTCTATCAAACCCTTCACTAAGAGAAATTTCCCATTTGGATCTTTATATTCGCCTTTCAGGGTGAAGTTGCAGCGCCTTGAGATCAAAATGGCCACTCCCTTGGTTTTGTTTTCGGAGCCCGCCAGGAAGAACATTAGGAAGTGCTGATGAAGAAACGTAGGTGTGTAGCAACGGGGAAAGAGCTTCTCCTGCACAAGTACTATATCTATGTGTTGGGATTTGTAGAAATTGAACATTTTCCACCTTTTGATTGGGGAATTAAGACCTTGAGTGTTATGAGTGGCCGGTATGATGGTAGAGAGAGTGGAGTCAGCCATGGACCAGAGGCTTGTTGGTGCTGAATATCAGTGTGTCACTTACCTTATTGAAGAAATAGATCCTTATAGGGATCGGTGACCAGCATGCTTTCAATGGGGGGGACACAATCCATCTCGGGGAGATGTGACTGGTGATAACATAAAGAGAGGCAACATATTAGTTTACCCTTATATAGAGTACATGGAGAAGGAAAAGTCAAAGTAGAAAAAGAAGATAGAGGTGAAACGACTGACAAGAAAAGAAGTGAAGATGTAAGTAGTTACATCTCCAAACAAGAAAGTATGGCCTTGGGGGACCTAAAAGGATCCTCCCAGTCCATACCACTCAAATATTCAGACCTTAGTTCGAACTTCCCAGTCCCCAGAGACTGAGGCATCTGAGGAGTGGGAGGAGGCTCATGGGTAGCACCCGGGGCCCATTATCTTGGTAACCAAGGGATGAGAAAAAAATGGGTTGTCAAAATTACGAACAGAAATAAAGTGAGGGTGGGGAACCTATTTCACCCTTGTATTGGAGGTCTAATTGAGGAAACTAATCTAAACATGGGGGGGCCACTTCTCCCAGCCACCCCGGGGGATGGGTGGGAGAAGGAGGCCCCCGGTGGTTGAAACACAGGTGGAGTATAAGCGTCTGTTACAGTAGGTGATTGCCAGAAAATAGAGCAAGCCATCCATGTCCGGTGCCCACAGGTGAATAGGTCCAGAGAGACCGAAGATTTAGAGTCCACTGATGAACAGAGTTGTGGTTACGGTCCGGGTCTCAAGTGGCAACGTTCCTGTGAAAGAATTGACTGAACATAGAAAAAACATACTAAGGCAAACTTTCTAAAGTATGGTTTGTAGAGCAGGCTCACCGCTCAAAGGGCAGCACAGCTCGTGTGGATCTGGTGTGCTGACTCACAAGGGCAGGTGCAGGCTGATGAAGCAATCAAGTAGTAACAGCAACAAGGTTGGAAGTAGCCACACTCAAACGATCCAATTTCCAAAAATGATTTTATTGCATCAAAGGGTGATATAGACAACGAACAAAAGGTCCAGCTGACGCGTTTTGCACCCTACACTAGGTGCTTACTCATAGCTTGACCAAAATATGTGAACAGTGCATATATATATAACCAAGCATACATAATAATTAAACAATCAAGAGATTGAACAATTAGACAATTGACATCAGGAGGGATCACAGCAAAACCTGGATGATGTGTATGTGGCCAAAAATGTGGATGATGCACTGTTCACATATTTTGGTCAAGCTACTAGTAAGCACCTACTGTAGGGTGTGAAACGCGTCAGATGGACCTTTTGTTCATTGTCTATATCACCCTTTGATGAAATAAAATCGTTTTTGGAAATTGGATCGTTTGAGTGCGGCTACTTCCAAACTTGTTGCTGTAACTATGGTTTGTAGAGGTCTCACGGCTGCTCAAGGAAGCATGCGTTCAAAACTCAAATCCAATGAAGCAGGTGGGGAAGTAGGCGAATGGTGTGTGGGGGAGTTCGGCCCTGTATCGAAGCTCAGTGTCCATTTCAAGTCAATTCATTGTCCTTGGACTTCTTTGTTCTGGATTTATTCCACAGTGGGGTGAGAGGACTGGCTGGAGAGGGTCTCTTTGACGAGTTGGGGGCAGCAGTGGACGTGGGCTTCTTGGGAGATGAGATGCAGCTGCAGAAGAGTTTTCTCACCTTCATTTAGGGATGAAAAGGAGTGCTGTTTAGACTGGAAATAGCATTTCACCGCGAATGGGAAAGACCACCAATATTTAATATTTTTTGAGTTGACAGTGAGGAGCGGTTTCAAGGCCCTCCTGCATTGTATGGTGGCCAGAGATAAGTCAGTGAAAATGTGGATGGGATGCCCCTTATATGAGAGTTGGTTGAGGTTTCTGGACTGTCTCAGCACCTCTTCTTTTACAGTGTAAAAGTGGGGTTTAGTGATAATGTCTCTGGGTGAGCCATCTTTCCTGGGGGGCCCCAGTGCTCTGTGAACCCTGTCCAATTCCAGGCGGTATGCTGGGATATTAGGAATTATATTTTGAATAAATTCCTGGGCCACCTTTGCTGCATCTGCAAATGCCTCAGGGAGCCCCCTGATCCTGAAATTGTATCTCCTTGAACGGTTTTCCAGTTTGTCAATTCTGGAGATTGCTGCTTCTAAACGAGGACTTGAATGTGGTCCGAGTTTTGGTTGGTATGGGTGATTGTCCTTTCCAGCTTGCTTTCTATGGCCTCCATCCTGGCTCCCAAATTTTGGAAATCTGCCTTTAGGTCCCCTGTTATTTTGGCAGCGGTAGAGGCCAGGCCCCTGTCAAGCAGGTCCCATAGTTTGTGGATGAGGTCTTCTGCTGGGGGATAGAGTTGTGTGGAGGAGTAGTTAGTGGCATTAGACCCTGGTAGGGGGTTGGAGGGAGGCCTGATGGGGAGTCTGCAGTGTCCCTGAATCCTCTGCCCAGGAGAGACTCAGTAGATGGTGGAGATGGAGACAGGCCTTGAGGGTTTCCCTTCTGTGGGTGTGGGGTGAAGGATAGTGAAGCTGGAGTGATTACCTGCCTTCCCTCTGCAGTGTGCTCCGATCCTTGGGCCTGCCTCGTGGTCACGGCAGCCATATTGGTACACCCGGGCGGCTCCGTCGACTCAAATTGCAGGCCAAGATTTCTCCTTACCAGGCCTCTGGACCTATGCTGGGGTGCCCGGGGATCTTATGGGTCCTGTGGTGCCGGAGATTGGGGTCCTGGTGTGCGCTGTTCAATGCTGTGGGCTCCATATGCCGCGGGTGCTGCGGAGTTCTGAGCTTACGCTGCCTTCTTGGACCCCTCGCGCATGCGCACTCTGTAAAGTCCAATTTTGTGTTCAGTGGTACCAATATTTATACCCTTTACTTTAGGGTCAGATCTGATTGTTTGGGCTAGATGTTCCATTACCATGGCAAAAATCAGGGGTGATAACGAGCACCCCTGCCTGGTGCCATTCGTGATGTTGAAGAGATTAGACAATACCTCTGATGTCCATTATATTTTTTTCGAATAGGAGTTTAGTGACATAAATCAGAGCAGTAATATTTCGCAAAATAATATGCGTATGAAAAACATTTAACAGTTGGTTTGTACTGTAGCACATGAATATCTATTCAACAAGAAGAGAAAAATAAAAATAAAAGGAGAAAGAAAGTGCTCACTTCCATAATCCAAGTATGACTCAGTAATCGTTATTTAAAACATTATGTTATCTTAATATGATTTTAGTTCCTAATCTGAGGAAAGGTATAGGTGTTTATGGTTGAATTGAATTTGAGGTGAAGTTTAGTGTGAGTCTCGGAACCTTTATAAGGTAAAAGTGTCAGTTAAGTTGTTTTTAATGAGTCTGTGTATTCTTTTGACTGTGTAAATAGAAACCATGGTCTCCACATCTTGTGAAATAGGGTTGTGTTAATCTTTTTTAATTGCCAGGGTCTCTTCCATTTCATATATCAAGTTCATTTTTAGTGTCCATTCTTTAATAGTAGGGATACAAGAGGTTCTCCACTTGATTGGTATGAGTGCCTTTGCTGCATTAAGCATATGCCTTACTAGTGATCGTTTGTAGGATAGATTGTTGATATGTAAAAGGCAGAGGGCCCCATCAAATTGAATTTTAGTCTCTGTGATCTTTTTTAACCTTTCAATGACCTCATTCCAGTATTTTTGTATCTCCAACCACCAAATATGGACGAAAGTCCCTGTCTCTTTATGGCATCTCCAACATTTATCTGATTCTTTAGGTGCCCATCTCTTTATCTTCGCTGGTGTAATGTACCATTGATTGCAAATTTTAAAGGATGTTTCTTGTGTTCTGGTGCTTAGGGAGCATTTATGGGTGAAGACTCATGCCCTCTCCCTTTGTGCCTTTGAGATTTGTATGTTAAGTTCCTTTTCCCATAAAAATTTATATTTGTCTGAGAAGTCGGAGCTCGGTTGTGCGATCCATTTGTGGCATTTTTTGTCGGTATTTGTTCATAGCATATTTTTGCCTGTCATGGGTCTCGATAGGGAATCTCTATTTTTGTTGTTCTGTACGAAATCATGTATTTGAATATATGTCCTTCGGTTTAAGGAGTGGTTGGCAATTTTCTTATTGAGTTGATCATAGGGAAGGATTTTGCTTTTGCTTATGCTTTTGCTTTTGCTTATGCAATTATATGATAGTGGGGGGAATATTTTTCTGTTTTAAGGGAGTTTATGGCGTCAGACCCAGGTGGGAATTCTGGATTACCTGCTATTGGCGTTAGTGGGCTGTTGATCGAGACGAGGTGGTAAGTTTCAGCTATTTTATGAGAGGTTTTCAAAGTAGTATTTATCAGCGGGTGGGATTTTAGTTTCTGGGGGTAATATTTGGAAGAGGTCCATGGTAAGAATCGTGTGTGAGTGTTTGGTCCTAGTTGTTCCAGATTAACCCTGTCTTTATTTCGGTGTGGCAGTGCCAGTCAATTAGTCTGGTGATGTGGCTTGCAAAATAATATTTTTTAAAGTCAGGTAGACCAAGTCCACCTTTATCTTTGGGGTAGGTGAGAAGTTTTAGTTGTATACGTGGTTTTTTGTGGGCCCAAATAAAGTTTCTTTTGGCTTTGGTCAGTCTCCTGAAGAAATTTTGTGGGGTATCAATAGGCAGGGCATGAAACATATAGAGAAGTCTGGGGAGTACAGTCATTTTAAGTATTGCAGCTCTGCCGAACCAGGAGAATTGTTTTAAATTCCAGTTTTTAAGGTCACTTTCTATTTTTTTAAGTAGTGAGAGTAGGTTGTGCTGGTATAGGTCTTTGAGATCAAGGGTCAGTCTGACCCCTAGATAGTACTTCTCCCACTTATATGGACAGTTTTGTCTAGTCAGTAGTTCGCTGTCTTTTGTAAGTGTTAAGTTCAATGCCTCTGATTTAAATGCTGTTTTTTTTAAGTTGGATACATATTTGAAATGTCTGAAGAGTTTGTTTAGGTTGGGGATTGATATGTGTGGTTGGGTAATAAAGAATAAAAGGTCGTCAGCGTATGCTGCAGGTTTAAACTCTCTATTATCAATAAGATATCCGTGGATGTTCGTCTTGAAGTTTATGAGTCTTATTAAGGGTTCTAATGTCAAAATAAACAACAAGGGGGAGAAAGGACATCCCTGTCTTGTGCCATTTTTTATCTGTAAGGGGTCTGATAGGGAATTATTGATTTTGATTTTTGCTGTTGGGTTTTCATAACAAGACTTGATCCAGAGCATCATTTTGTTGTCTAGGCCTACGTGCTCGCAAGTGGCAAACATGTAGTCCCATGCTACTCTATCAAAGGTCTTCTCCACATCTGTAGACAGGAGAAAGTCTTACAATCTCTTGCTTTGTAGCCTATGTATTAAGTTCAGGGATTTGATGATGTTATCTTTGGCTTCACGGCCTGGCATAAAGCCGACTTGCTCTGGTCCAATTACTTTTAGTAAAAGTGGTCTCAATCTATTTGTTAGAATCAGCAATTTAAGGTCCAAATTCAGTAGCGATATTGGTCTATAATTAGAGCATTTTTTTGTCATCCTGATCCGGTTTTGGTATGATAGTGATTTGTGCTGATAGGAAATCTTTGGTTGGTTTCATCTTTTTATTTAGGGAGTTGAGGGCTTCTAAAAGTGGATTGACAAGCAGAGAGTTGAAAGATTTGTAATACTGTGACACGAGTCCATCCGGACCAGGGCTCTTGCCCGTTTTGAGATTTTTAATGGCGCTTGAAATCTCTTCTATTGAAATGTCTTTTTCTAATTCCTTAATGTCTGATTCAGGAATTTTATGAAGTTTACTTTTAAGCAAGAAGTCTTTTATGATTGTTTCTCTTTTATCTGGGGTTTTAGTTGGTTTGTTCTGAGGTGGAATATTATATAGTTCAGAGTAGTATTCATGAAAAGTTTTTGTAATTTGATTGGTATCAAAGATCTCAGTGCCTTTGGAGTCATAAATGCTATGCATATTATTGGCAATTTTAGTGTCTTTTAAGGCTCTGGCCATGTATTTGCTTCCTTTATCCCCATATTCATAGTAAATTGCTTTTTGCAGGAATAGTAGTATTTTAGTCCCTTTATCTAGGTAAGTCTGCAATTCTTTTCTGGTGTTGATTAGCTTCTGTTCTGTTTTAATGGATTGTGATTGCTTGTGTGTTCTTTCTAATTGGGATATTTTGGTTATGAGATTAGATGTGTGTTTTTCTTGTTTTTTTCTTTTTTGCACCCCATTTGATAAATTCCCCTCTGATAACACATTTATGCGCTTCCCATATCAGAAGAGGAGGGGTATTTTGGCTAGTATTGGCTTTGAAGTAGTTGGATAATTCTTGTTTAATGTGAGTAAGTATTTGGGGGTCAGGTAGTAGTGAGGGATTTAGTCTCCAATTGAAGGTTTTGGGTTCTAGTTTCTTTATATTTAATTTAATTGAAGTGGGTGCGTGGTCTGACAGCCCTATGTTACCAATGTTGGCATTTTGTAAAATTGGTATGTCTCTTTGTGAAATGAACAGATAGTCAATTCTCGTATATCTTTTATGGGGGTTTGAGTAGAAAGTGAAGTCTTTCCCATTGGGGTTTAATAGTCTCCAGGTATCTATCAGGGTCAGTGATTGGAGGAGTGCTTTTATTTTTTTCAGGATACGGTATGTTATGCTAGTTTTGCCTGAAGAAGTGTTGTGGAGGGGGTTTAGGGGTACATTGAAATCTCCCCCCAGGATTATTCGTCCTACTGCAAAACCTTTTAGTTCATCGATTACTTGTTGACAAAATTATATGTGCACTTTATTTGGGAAGTAGACGTTTGCTAATGTTGTTGGGGTACC
This sequence comes from Glandirana rugosa, assembly GCA_018402905.1. Taxonomy (NCBI): domain Eukaryota; kingdom Metazoa; phylum Chordata; class Amphibia; order Anura; family Ranidae; genus Glandirana; species Glandirana rugosa. Next base: position 1,435,633 of record BLSH010438267.1, read on the forward strand.
TGACAATAGACCTTTTATGAAGTATCTGCCTTCTTGGTCCGCAAGTATTTTATCAGTCTGAAATGTGGAGTCTTTGCTCAAGAGAATGGAAACCCCTTTTGTTTTGGCATGTGGGTTAGTGGAGTGATAGGCTTTGTTAAAGAAGTTGTTGGTCAATTTGGGAATTGCTGTGCCTTTAAAGTGGGTTTCTTGCAAAAGGACAATTTGGGGGTGACTTTTTTTGAGATTTTGTGTCTTTTTTCTGGGGTTCCGAGACCGTTTACGTTGTGTGAAATGATAGTAGGATTTTTACCCAAATTTGAGTATGTCATGTTTCTGTGCTATTTTAGTTATATTTAAATTTGTGTATAATGCGTGGAATTGGGTAATAACGCTTTAGGAGAAATAGTAGGATAAATGTTCTGTGGTTGTTTTTCCTCTGTAAATCACAGTCTCTGGTCCTGTCCAGCAGTGGCCAGAGGTGTGTTGTTTATTTAGAAATCAAGCAAAAATCAAGACAGGGGGAATAGATTTGTGTCTAGATCTTTCTTTTGGAGGTGGTGGAAGTTGTTTCTTGGCGATGTGTGGGTCTAAGTTTTGTAGAAATTATTGATTTGTAGTAGGTACTGGGTAGCTATGAGTCATGGGAGGGCTACTACATAGTCCAAAGGAGAGATAGATGTGATATGGGGAATTAACTGGGATTTACATATGTAAGTAAAATTAGTTATGTATTCTGTGGAAAGTTCTGTACCAGACTCAGGTCTGGTAAACTATGCATCTGAGTAGTTTTAGTAGCATAAATGAGTGAGAAAGGTATGGGTATATCACTGTCAGGGCCATATTACCCTGGTATGTGTATACAATTTTTCCATCTTATGTCTTCTAATTTAGAGTTTGAACCTTTAGCTGTGTTACAGCATTATAACATATCTTATACAATAACAAATAAAAAAAAAAAAACCTTGCTAGTCTATAAGCAAAACAAAAGGAAGGATTAGGGTTAGAATAACTCGTTACAAAGAGAGTAAAAACCGAGTGTCTTTCAGGGGTTCAGTTTTCCTTGGTGATAACTTTTCACTCTTATTCTGTCATTCCGTAAATTCTGATATAATCTGATATGACAGTTCTATTAATGACTACATCATATATACTGTATTGTCTATACTACATAATATTCTGTTGTAACAAATAAATAGGAACATTTTAGGATAATATGAAATACGCTGATATGGGTATATAGATTATTATCATTACCTAATCCTTCCTGTAATTATTACAACCTTTTAACTCTGTTATAACATCATGACATACCATGGCGTAACAGAGAAAATAGCAAAAGAAATAGCAAATATAGGTGCCTCATCATCTCATCTTAGCTTAGTGATGTAATTTTAAGCCCATATTGAAGAACTGGCTGATGTGAGATTCTCCACTCTTGCTCCATCACTACGAGAGGTGACTTTGCATAGGATCATGAGGTTCGCTAGCCGGATATGACAAGGTGTCCATAAAAAGTCTATAAGCAAAATAATTTGTGGGAGGGAGAAGAAAAGGGTTAGGCTAGCTGGTCACAGGCAAAGTGTGGGCAGAGTACCTAACTAGAGTCCCGTGCCATGTTGTCTTTTTCCGTTCTTCTTTGTTACTCTGTAAAAGTTGGAGCGTTCTGTAACAGGGGAAGTCTATTGATGTCTGGGTTATATAAAGAGTGTTTTGAGGTTGGGAGGTTATATCAGATAGAGCCAAGTAGTCTAAACTTGTTTCATTGTGGAGTGTTTGTAGGTGGACATGGACAGGTGGAAAGATTAAATGAGAATGTCTCAAGCAAATAGATCTCAGTTATTACAGATATTATCTGTGTAGATTCCTTTTTTCTTTCCAAGCTGAGGATTCTTCTAGTGGTTACACAACATTACCCACTAGTGACTTTTTGTTAGAAAGGGCAGTTAAGTAGTTCCTTTAGGTTATTGTGGGAAAAGGTGATATAGTTTAGTATTTGAGTCTGCAGGCTCTTTTGTAGTCATTCTTTGTTTAATGCAGATCTTTTGTTTTAAGTTTTAATATGTACTTCTGGACTTAGAGTCGGTTGTCTCTAGTTCTTGGTGTTTTAGAGGCATGTGTACCAGAGTTTTGACCTTCCTGGTTCTTTTGTTTTTTCCCTTTTGTGTAAGGGGATTTATGGGGTGAGTTTCCTGTGGGATGCACTGTCAATGGGCTAGATGGAGGAAGGCGAAACTCCTGGTACCATTCGGGAAGATCTATTGGTTCACATTGAATAGCTTCACAGAATAACGGTATGTCATCTGGAGTACGCAGGAGCACCTGCCTACCCTTGACTGTAATTTGAACTGCAAAAGGAAATTTCCATCTGTAAGAATCTTCTTCTCTTTAAGGATCTCCAGCAGTGGTTTTATAGCTCTTCTATTTCTTTAGGGTGGTAGGGGACACGTCTTGGAAGAGTTGGATTGTCTCGCCGTTGAATAAAATTCTGTCTTTTTGTCTGGTGTTTGCCAGGATTTCTTCCTTCAAAGGGAAGTTGTTGAGACAACATATGACGTCTCTGGGGGGTGCTGTATCTGGGCCTCTAGTAGGTTGTTGAAAATGGATGTGAGAACAGGTTTTATTTCTTCTGAATTTATTGATTCAGGAATGCCCCAACTCTTATGTTTTTTCTCCTTCCTCAGTTATCAAGGTCTTCCATTTGTCTGTTTAGGTTAATCAGGTGTTGAGAGTGCGAGATGGTGACCTGTTCCAATCTTTTTATAGCTTTTTCTCTTTTTTTCCAAGATTTTTCGTTTGAAGACATTTGTTCAGTCAGAACCAATAGGTCTGCTTTAAGTTCTGTTATTGCAGATGAGAAGGATTTTTTAATGTCAGCTGCTATTTCAGTCATATCCCCATATGTCAGGGGGTGGTCGTAATTTGTTGTGCTTCTCACTGGGCCATCTGAGGCTGCTAGGGATTCTTCATCACAGTCTTCTTTATCTGTGTATTCTTGCGGTGGGGGGTTTTTGGAACCTGCCATGTTCTTGCTTTTCTGAGTTTGGTTTTTAAAGATGTCTGCAATATCTGGGCAGGAAGATCCTGCTAATGAGCGTTGATATCTTGTTTGTGAGCCCGTATGCGAACCTGTCTTTTGGGGCTTGCCCATCTTTTTGTTGTCCCAGAATATGTATTTGGGCTATGTATTCTCCTTTATGCTTGTTTTATTGAGAGGCCATCTCATCTGAATTTAGGCAGCGTGAAATCTGATTGAAATTCTATTGCGTATTTGTTGTCCTTAGTCCCTGAAATTTGCAGGGAGGGGTAGTATATGGCGAAATGTCCGTCAAAATTTACAGTCAATATTCCACTAAATTGCAGCTCCCAAATTAATTTAGGTGTGGGGATTAGGTGGATCCAGCTGATTTCCTCTTTTAGACTGTGCAGTGTATAATATGGGGTTATATATATCTCAAAATTATGGCTTTTTTCAGCTCCTGCAGTTTTCAATCTAAGAAGCTGGGCGTACCAAAATGGCCGCCTCTCAGTCTCTATGTGTAGTTATCCTGGCTGAGTGTACCAAGATGGCCCCCATTTCCTGTTTCTAAAGGTAAGGCCTTGTATCTATTAGGAACCAGGAGAGCCAGTCTGTGCCCCAAGGAGGGAGTGCAGGTGAGGGTCTTCAATGATGGAGATTGTCCTCCGGGTGTCCTCCATGGCCTTGTGTATGTGGCACCCCCCCTGGACCGTTCTAATCGAGCGCCCAGCTTTAGGCCTTTGTAGGCCGCGGTTAAACCGGGCCATTTGCGTTGCTTGGGGTTTGAAAGGGAGTCTGTCTGTCGCTCTATTTGTGTCCGCGAGTGGAGAGGGTGGATCCACTTGCAGATGCTGTTAAATTTAGTCTGGTGACTCCCTAGGCTTACTGGGGCCTAGTGATATGGTGGATGCCTCAGTGTTGTGGGGGAGATGTCAGTCCGCTCTGCTCCCTAGTCTGGCCTGAACTCCGCTCAATATCAGGGTTTTCAGGGGCTGGGATGTCCATAATTTTGAGCTTGGGGATGAGTAGAGGCTGAGTATGGCATTCAGGGGGATTCCTGTTATGCCAAATTTATGTAGGATAGCTTCCAAGTAGGTCCATTGTACTCTGTCAAATGCCTTCTATGCATCCTGAGAGAGGAGCAGAGAAAGCATTCGGTTATGCTCTACCCATTGTATGATGTCTATAAATCGTCGGGTCCCATCTGATGCCTGTCTGTTCTGTATGAAGCCGACTTGGTCTATATGTATGAGCTGTGACATGATCGAGCCTAGACGGATGGCTAATAGTTGTGCATATATTTTTGTATATGTGTTTAAGAGGGATATGGGTCTGTAATTTGGGGGAGAATTTGTTGGTTTACCTGGTTTGAGTATGGTCACAATCACTGCTTTGAGGGATTCTTTGGGGATTTTTCCGGTTGATGCATATTGGTTGTAGGTATTGCATAGGTGAGGTGACAGGATATCAACAAAGTGCTTATAATTTCATTAGAGAACCTGTCTGGGCCCGGGCTTTGTGCAGTGGAAGGGAAATAATGACTTTAATTACCTCATCTTGAGTGAAGGGGGAAGATAGTGTTGCTTATTGTGTGGGAGTCACTGAAGGAAGGTCTATAGAGGCCAGTAATCTTTCTATTTTATCGGGATTTATTTGGGGGTTGGACTCTGAGTCTTGTAAGTAGAGTTGAGCGAACCCGGACTGTAAAGTTCGGGTCCGTACCGAACTTTGGGGTGTCCGGGACCCGGACCCGAACCCGGACTTTTCAAAAAAAGTCCGTGTTCGTGTCCGGGGTTCTGGTAATTTTAATGAAAATTCTTAAAAATGCTGTAAAAAAAGTCCAGGAAGGTCCTAGAGGTCTGCAAAAGGAAGGAAAATGGGGGTGAGGGTGGGACAAGTGCCCTACAAAGAAATGGGGACAGGGAAATAACTTTAAATATTTTTTAAAAAATAAAAACATAAAAAAGCAAAAATGGAGGTGAATGGGGATCATCTTCAAACTGGGTCTGAAAAGTATTAATTAACAGTAGAGGCCATAGAACTGTTCTAAAATCATCTTCAAACTGTGTCAAAAAAGTATAAATAAGCCGGGAGAACCCATATCACTGTTCTGCAAAATGTGTGTGTCACTTTAAATGAAACCGGGAATAAGTGAACATCTGTTCTGTAAACTTATTTAAAGTCTGTGTGTCACTTTAAATGAAACCGGGAATAAGTGAACATCTGTTCTGCAAACTTATTTAAAGTCTGTGTGTCACTTTAAATGAAACCGGGAATACGTGCACATCTGTTCTGAAAACTTATTTAAAGTCTGTGTGTCACTTTTAATGAAACCGTGAATGAGTGCACAGCTGTTCTGCAAACAGAACATCTGTTCTTCACACAGAACATCTGTTCTTCACACATCTGTTTAGTCTGTGTCACTTTTATTATAGCCGCTAATAAGTCAACATCTGTTCTTCACACAGAACATCTGTTCTGCACCAGAACATCTGTTCTTCACACAGAACATCTGTTCTGCACACATCTGGAAATAGTTTAGAACACTTTACCTAAAACCGGGGAGGAACCATACACCTGTTCTTCAAACATCTGGAATATGTGTGTGAAACTACAGCATAGAGAAGGCTTTTCAGGCCCTTCAGAAGCACTGTCCATTCATTGCAATTGGCGGGGGCGTTTTAGGAGCGCTGTATACAGTGCTCCCAACCTGCACCAAATATGCTGCTTGCAGGACTTTTCCGAACGTCCCACAAGCGCACCGCCTGGGTGTGAAAGCACCCATTGCAATGAACGGGAGACAGTTTTCAGGCACTTTACAGGCGCTATTTCTAGCGCTAAAATGCCTGAAAACTGCCTCAGTGTGAAAGGGATCTAACAGCACAAATTCATGTTATGTTTCTACCAAATAAATGTATACAATTATAAATCTACCCAATTAGATACAGAGTTTTTTTTTTTTATCTTGAAAATTTAGTGCTGCGTGCAGTTCTTCGTATAGATGTAAAATTCAAATGCAAAAAAGGTATCATGTGGCATTCACTGCTCTATTCAACGCTTAAAATGTTTTAGCTTTACATATACTTTATGTAATATTTTACACTTTTTAAAAATATATTGTCATCCAGTATACTTTTCCTTAGCTGACACCGCTATGCTATTTTCAATTACTTCTTCTGTGCTAAGGGTAAAATAACATTCCCAACTTACTCACCTATGTCAATCAGGGAAATAAAATTTAGCTAGAAATGTATTTTTTTCTTTTACATTGATCTATTATGAAGCATTTCCCAACCGTTTGTACTGAATTTTTAAACTGAAATCCGTAGTCATGAATGTGTTGATATAAACATACACAGCCTCCTGGGTCACATCTGCACTAAGCAATTTCTGTTTAAATTGCTTCAGCGTTTATGAAAAATCTCACATGTGCTAACAAAACCATTTGTGTATAGATTGATAGTCTTTTTTGTAACATTCTATTTAAATTGTGGGGTTTTTCTCTTTTGTGTTTCATTGCTCCTGGCACAGATAGTTTAGGATTTAGATAATGGTGTGGTATGTGTAGCTTAATAAGAAAAGTTATAATGAGGGAGAGCAGGATGTTAGTACAATGAGTTATTATAGTAATAGGTTGAATGCGGACAGAATATTTCATTCTGTTTCACAAATGGAAACAATGGATTTCAATAAAAAATAAGACAAAAAACTATTTGATAAATGATGAAAATACTGTATTTTTTATCTATCTCAAAACTATTTAGTATAATTCTCATGTAAAGCAAGGCTAGTGTCTTTGAGTGATATTCTAAATACAGCTGCTTTGTTAAATGGAACAATTATCATTGTTTTGTGAGGACTAGCATGTAAATAGAATTTATTAAAATTATAATTGCCTGCAGTTCTACACAGATGCAAAATTCAAATGCAAGGGAAGACCAGCCCAAGACTGGAAAGGATACTGAATGAATGAAGAAAATCATTCACCAAATGGATTACTTTTGTGGTTTGTGGTGCTTGTATAAACATTTGGTCAAGGTTAAGAGTAAAAAGGGTTTTGATTTTCATGACAGTCAAGACTTTATATTAACACGTTTATTTTGGACTGAAAGTAAAGAAGTCTTAAGGAGCTCATAAATTAGTCTACTCAAGCAGCAGGTTAAAAAAAAACTGACTTGATTCCCACATGCACTTGGATGGGGGAATCCTCTCCACCAAGCTATTGTACTCTGACAGCCAGAACCCCCCCCCCCCCCATACAAATATGCTGATCAGTGTTTCAGGCTAAAGCCTGCAGTGCTGATCAAGTGGGGGAAATCAAACAAAGTGTTTGTACAGAAATCAATCGGTAGATCAACTTCTGTTCAATTACAGTGCCCATATATGGATCAAAATTTGGCTGGTCTATTAGACTCAAGATCTCTCTTTTACCCTTCAAAGTATCTCATCTAAGCAAGATTGGTTTGATCAGATGCTTTACAAGCTGGTAATGGCTTGTAAACCAACAAACAAAAATTGGAAGTGACAAAATCCTCGCCGCTTCCGGTTTCTGACAACACGAGGGGGGGGAATGGAAGTTCCTCTCACTCTGTGTAGGGCATTTTAATGTGACAGGTCACATTGGTACTGGGCTCCCCAGTTGGTTGGGAGAGCACAGTAAATGCATCAGGAAGCAGGAGGGATTACCCCCTTATGCCACCTGTAAAAGTGTTCTGGCGGCTATATAGTCACTTGGGTGACTTTTACATTGTAGGAAATCACCGGCTAAACAAAACAATATCTGGATCATGGCTGCTGACCCAGATATTACAGCTCCCACCCAAGGAGGAAAGGTACACCCTCATTTGATGCATCTCTCTCCTCTGCCACTGGGTGTCATTGTCATTCCTGGCACTGTACTGACAAGGTGTAGGTGAACTTAGAATGTGAGTGGATAGGTTGTTCTAGCCAATGGGCGGTGGTTTTCTTTTGCCCCATGGCCTGCTGGGAGAGCCTCTTTATTGGAGGGGAGTCAGGTGATCAGGGTTCAGTGCCACCTGGATGGCCATCTGGGTGGACATGTGTTAAAAGCTCCCGGCTGCTAGGCCAGAAGCCTGGGGCCTATCCGGGAATTCCTGGGAGTCAGGCAATCTAAGGCCTACCCAGGAGAGGAAGGAGTTGCAGAGGTTGGGGCTTAGTGCGAGAAAGCCTAACTAGTCTTGCGGGTTCTGCCAGTCGGAGAACCCCTCTTTGCCAGAGGTGAAATTACACAGTCGGGGGACTACCATTCCTGTTGCCAGTGGCAAATTGTGAGCCAGGGGCAGAGCTAAAGGGGAACTGTCATCATTGGAAGGGACAACTCTCCTCTTATTACAGTCTGGAGGGCAAAGTTCAGAGAGAGAGTACCAGAGCAGCCCTTTTAGCCAGCCAGGGATGGCGAAGAGGTGGGAAATTCTCAGTGAAAGTCAAGCTAGGGACCCAGGAGGCTAAGCAGGGATGCTTGCAAGAAGGTTCAGCAGGTGAGCTGAGTTGTTAAGGAAAAGGCCCAGCAGGCTAGTGTGGGTGAAGTTCAGAAGACACAGCGGTTGGCTGTGCGGAGCTCTGGGAACCCAGTGGCAGTGGGAATTGAAGCTGCAGTGGGAGGCTGCAAGATGGAAGTTCTGCACAATGGGGATACCAAGTTGGTATGTGTTACATCTGAGTTGAAGTCAAGTACCAGTTCAATTAACTAAGCAGACTGCTCCAAGTTCACTCTTTAACCACTTGCCGACCGTCAATCGGCAATTGACGGCGGCAAGATGGCTCTGTAACGCGGATCGCCGTCATACGACGGCGGCCGCGTGATCGAGCCTAGTGAGCGCGCGCGCCGCCGGAGGCGCGCCCGCGCGCTCACTGTGTCCAGGGGGGGCCAGGGAGCGGGTGCGGCGGCTTCGATTGCCGCCGGCCACCCGCGATGGCCCCCCCGGAGCGAATGAGCGGAGGTCCGTGTATGTAAACACGGACCTCCGCTCTGTGAGAGGGGGAAGGGAGTGATCACAGCCTTCTTGTACATGAAGGCTGTGACCACTTCCCTTCCCCTGTTAGTACAGTCCCCCCCACAGTTAGAACACGCCCAGGGAACATAGTTAACCCTTAGAGCGCCCCCTGCAGGTTAACCCCTTCACTGCCAATGGCATTTACACAGTAATCAGT